>ML808336.1:141334-153432 GCA_009831015.1 Picea engelmannii | reverse complement strand
AAATCAAGTAAAAAACTTAGAAAGTCTTGGAATAAATGTAACAAAAGTTCGAATACCTACAACTGATGAGGATCAAACTATTGATGACATAGAATTTTCCAAAGGATCAAGTTAACCTAGGGTAGTGTACATTTCACATTTTAAAGGAATTGCAAACTTAAAAGAGGCAACAAAGCATATGATAATCATTGAACTTCAATCAATCAAAACCACAATCAAGAATGGAGGATTCTGATGTAAAGGTTTGAGTCAAAGAACTGATAGAAAATGAGGAAAAGCAAGCTCCAAATTCACTTAGAAAAAGGACTATAACTCCTGTTATAATGCAAACAGGGTGATAAACAAGGGATTATCGCTGTCCAAGACATTGTGGGGGAGAGATAATTAGAACATTATCTCCTTGTACTCCCTTATGGAGGGGCGATGAAGCTTGTAAAGTGGTGAAAAAACAATTTTTTTTCGCAAATCTGAGAAAACGTCAGGTGTTTGACTCAATGAACTTCCCAATGATTATGAGGGAAGGGGATAAATCAAAGAAAAACCATCCAACTCGACAAGATCAAGTAACAATCAAAACTTCAAAAGGATAGAAGACACTAAGGAAATATCAAAGAGAATGATTCCCCAGTGGAGTTGCCAATTTATATTGTGGAAAAGTTTCCCTTGTGGATAGGTGAAACCCCCCTTGGATGAAGACCTCTTTGATCCAATATAGAGAGAAACAAATGGTTTACTACTTCCCCCCTAGATCCACTCTATATGTCAACAACCAGAATGAGAAGAAAAATATTAACGACTTACCTCTTTTTCATCGGTTATCCTCGCTGCTCCAAGAATAAAGCAATAACTTCTTATCCTACGATATATTGTCAAATAGAAAATACCTATCTATGATGAATTAGACAACAATAGACATGCATATAATGAAAACATAGGCATGAGGGGAATAGTCCAAGTTCTATATTAATGGAAAAAAATCAATAGTGAAGCACTTACAATATCAATCTCAATGTTGTAGAAGCTCCTCCAAGCTCTCCTTTCTAGCCCCTTGAATGTCACACAATCATAGGTATGATGCTCTAAGTTCTCTCCCTTTTCACTCAATCATGGCCTCTATTATATAGGCACCGAGGCATCACAACCATAGGATTATTTTGAGGAGGGGATGTTGTCAAATGAGAATTTAGTTGAACAAACAAGATTGACCTTGCTTTTAATATAAGGTAACTTGAACCAATCCCTTAACCAACTGAAATATACTAGAAACAAAATCACAAAACAAGGCACGATGGTTGCAACTACTTCATCGCCCCACCATAACTGAGTACATGGAGAGACTATCGCTCCCTTATAACTGAGCAAGGAACGATGATCTAGGTTTATCCCTCCTTATATATGGGCAGGGGGGCGATGAAGCTCAAACAAGTCCCAAAAATCACAGAAAAAGGTAGTATTTCGACCTCCAAATGATAGATTTCCTCTTCAACATGTCTAGGGATTATGACATACACTTTCTCATGGTGACGCAGTTGCGACACTTAAGTGTGACACTTGGTAAAGTGCAACAATTAGGTGTGTAATAGATGCGACACTTAAGTGCGATATTTGGTAGTGTGACACTTGCGACACATGCAACACTTAAGTGCGAAATTTGGTAGTGCAACACTTAGGTGTGTAACACTTCAACCTCTACTTATTGGGTTGATTTTTTTTGTTTTTCCATTAAAAAAAAAAATTAAAAAAAAAATAACACAAAATCTTAGGAAAACAATTATAATAGAAAAACAAAAACATAAAAACACTTTAATATATATAATATTAAAAAAAGGAAAAATCATTTAAACACATGGAAACACTTCATAATTGCGCCTCCCCTGTAATACTCCCATGTAGATTTACCAGGAATTTTGTGGATTATTGTTTTTCTGAGTGTGGGTTTTTGCCAAACAATTTGTTGTCTTTCCTTCCAAATTGCACTGGGGTTTGGTTATAGAGTTTTTATAGCAACAAATGACTGAAATGTAGAAATAATGGATATACAACAAGAATACAAAGAGATAACACAAGAAAATAGACACAATACTTCATATCTGCATTTTATTTAAATAGATAACTGACCTCATTACAAGAGATGATTAGATCTTGAATAGAGATGGAAGAATAATGTAGGATGATAATAGCTCCAAGATATAATGAAAATAGTGAGATATAGGATCTCCTAAAATCCCAACAACTACATGCATGATCATAAAGATCAATTTATTTCCCTTCTATCTTCTGGGTGGCTATTCTGGCTGAGTTGCGCCCTTCTTTGGTTGGAAATCCTCTTAGGAAATTTGACCCTGCTTGTTCTAGCCTCCAAACTCCTGAAAAATGATGAAAATATATGGACCTAGGGATAATAAGCTCATAACAAGAGATTCCTTATTTGTAGTTGTAGATATAACCCTCCAACTCTTTGTAACTCTAAGAAAAAGTGTTCCCTCCTTTAGGAATTCACCCAACTTCAGTAATAAATCAATATGCAGTGATAAACCCTCTAAGATTGATGAAACAAGGCACCCTAGTTATGAAAAATACTTATGAAATGAGATCTACTCTAGATCCAAGGTCCTCTAATCCCATTGAACTCTTCTCTCCTAGGAAGTGCGCCCCAGTTCTACAGAAACCCCAAAAACTGCACCCTTGCTTCCACAAATCACTGCTACAAACTGATCTGAAACTGATAGAATGACGAGGGTGGAATCTTTCACCACCTTGGCCAAGATTGCATCAGGAACATAGGAGTCTTTCACCTCCTTTATGATCTCTAGGTTTTGTTTAGTCAAAACCCTCAAAACGTCTAAGCTGAAGAGCTCAAAGATGCACGTGAAAAATGTAAAGAATAAACTGACCAATTCTTCTTCCTTCTAATTTTCACTTAAATTATCATTTTGGATTTCTAAGTTTCTTTTATCCAATTATTTCATAAATCCACTTTACCTTTTTATTTTTAATATTTGTCGCCTTTTGATAATAACTTAATTATTCGGTGACCCCCTTTTTGACCCTCTTAGTCCCCTTTTTCTTAATGAGACTATATCCTAGGGGGAAAAATTAGGATACTAAGTCCCCCATGGTCACTATCACATGGAAGGGGACATTACAATCTCCCCTACTTGAAATTGTTTTCCCACAAGTAATTATGAACCCGGATGCTGCAAAACCTGTTCACCCTCCCAAGTGGTGTCCTCTATTGGAAATTTTTTCCATTTGATAAGATATTCCTTGATTCTCCTATTTCTTAGGTTTTTATCCCTCATCCCCAATACCTCCTATGATATCAAAATCAATTGGCATTCCTTATCAACAAGTGGAAATTTTGTATTATTAGTAACATCTTGTCCCACTACTTTTTTTAGACATGACACATGGAAGACATTATGAATCTTTCTCCCTAGTGGTAACTCTAACTCATATGCAACTTTCCCCATGTTTATGCTCACCCTGTATGGTCCATAAAAGATAATATTGAGCTTCTTAGTGAAAATCCTTTTGATGGATTCCTTCCTATATGGTTGTAGCCTTAGATAAACTAAGTCCCCTACCTCAAAACTGCGCTCCACTCTATGTTTGTCTACATAAAATTTATGTTGGTTTTGGGATATTTGCAAATGATCATTGAGCTACCTGAGTATGTATTGACTTTCATGTATCCACTCCTTATACATAGAGGCTCTAATATACCCAAAATCAATCTCCATGAAGGTGAGCGAGTCATATCCATATAGTTCTTTGAAAGGAGACATATCAATGGACATGTGGTGAGCGGTGTTGTAACAGTACTCACCCAAGTGAAACCACTTGACCCCGGCTCTTTATTGTCCTACCATATAATTTATGAGGTACCCTTCCACCCATTTGTTAACTATTTTAGTTTGACCATCTGTTTATGGATGATAGCTAGTGCTAGGGGTCAATTCCATCCCAACAAGATGAATTAGTTCCTATCAGAAAGTTCTCATGAATCTATTGTCCCTATCACTTACAATAGCCTTGGGTAGCCCATGTAATACGAAAATATTCCTAAAAAACAATTTTTCTATAAGTAATGCGCTATAGTCCATGAATATGGAAAAACAATGAGCAAATTTTGTCAAGTGATCTACCACCACAAAAATTCCATCCTTCCCTTGTGCCTTGGGAAATACTATAATAAAATCCATAGATATGCTTTCCCATTTGTTCTCTAGAATGGGAAGAGGTTGTAATAAACCTTCTGGGTGGGTGTTTTCATCCTTGTTTTATTGACATGTGACACACTCCCTGATGTGGGGCATAACATCTTCCTTGAGGCCCCTCCAAGCGAATCTTTCTCTAATTTGTCTATAAGCCATGATGAACCCCTGATATCTTGCTAGTGGTGAGTTATGGAATGCTTACAACACCCTTTCCTTAAATTTGGATTTAGGGACCAAATAGATCCTCCCTTTATAGTATATGATATCATCCACAAGCTTGTACCTGTCATCCTAGACTTGGCCATCCATAAATTCACATGCAAACTTGTTTTTTGAGTATTCCACCAACATGTGTGATTTCCATTCAGCTGATATCTTAGACATGGAATAAGCTAAGGGTCTTATAGAAAAAGCATCTGATACTACATTTTTTTCCCTTTAACAAATTATATGTCAAATTCTTAGGCTTGTATTTTACTTACCCATTTATGTTTCCTCTCATTAAGATCCTTCTGCTTAAGAAAGTATTTGAGGTTGTTATGATCAGTTCTGACTACAAATTTCACTCCCACCAAGTATTGTCTGAATTTTTATAGTGCATGCATGATTTCTAGCATCTCCATATCATATATGGTGTATAATAACTCAGGCCCTCTCAATTTTATGCTATCAAAAGAAACATGATGCTTGTTCTGCATGAGTACAACCCCAACTCCTTCCCTTGATGCGCCACACTCTAATATGAATGGTCGAGAAAAATATGGTAAAGTTAGTACTGGACAAGTTCTCATGACCTTATTCATTTTATAAAAAGTCATTTGTTCTTCATCACTACACTTGAATGCACCCTTTTTGGTCAAATCAGTCAGTGGTGCGCATAGTTGTGAAAAACCTTTAACAAACCTCCTAGAATAGCTTCAAATTCCAAGGAATTACTTGAGATTTGTAACTGTCTTAGGTATGGGCCAATCTAAAATAGCTTGGATCTTCTCTTGATGAACCTGCACCCCTTGTGACCCAAGTGTAGTACCTCTGTCATCCCAAATTCACACTTGGACTCTTTTGCGTACAATGACTATTCTTCCATGATGTTCAAGATCTCATCCACATGCTTGAGACGATCCTCCTAGGTTTTGCTATATATCAACAAATCATCGAATAAAACCAATGGAAAGTTCCTTAATTTCTTATTGAATATATGATTCATACATGATTAGAAGGTGGTTGGCACATTGGTTAGTCCAAAAGGACTAACTAAAAATTCATAATACCCATAGTGACACCTGAAAGTTGTCTTGTGTATGTCTTTCTCCCTCATCCTAATCTAATGGTATCTTGAGCGTAGATAATTTTTTGTGAAATAGACTGCACCATGAAGCTCATCCATCCCTTGAATGGGGTACCTATTTTTTATTGTCTTTTTATTTAAGGCTTTGTAATCAATACACATGCACATTGTTCCATCCTTGTTTTTTACCAACACAATGGAAGATGAAAATGGGCTTGAGCTTGGCCTAATATGCCCCATGTCCAAAATTTCTTTGATGGCTTTCTCAATTTCATCCTTGAATTTCTTTGGGTGTCTGTATGGTGTGGTAATGACAGGTTTGACACCTTCCTCTAGTTATACAATGTGTTCAAAGCCTCTATCTGGTGGTTGTCCTCGGAGAATCTGTCCAAAAACCCTCTCATGTTTGTTAATTATCTTCTATATGTCTAGTGAGTAGTGATGGTGCTTATCCTGAGTGTTTTGGGTGACAAATAGACACTCTGCTACATAAGCTACATCCCCATTCCTTAAAACAACCTCCATGCGCTTTGTTGAGACCACCCTAGGAGTATTCTCCGTCATTCCCTTCAAGGTTACCCTTTTTCCTTCTTCATAATTAAAGGACATATCCATGGTCTTGTAGTTGGTACTGATGGGTCCCAAGGTGCTAAGCCACTGAACTCCCAGTATTACATTAGTGTATGGAAGATCCATTACGTATAAATCCTAAGTTAAGTTGTGCCTACCCAAAGTGAGGCTTTTTAGGGGAATATACTTGTCAGATGGCTTGGTGCACCCTCCTACTACCTCCACCAAAAATACCTCAAAATCCACAGTGGGTATATGTCTCATGTTCATAAAATAAACACTAATGAAATTATGGGAAGCCCCACCATCAATAAGCATTGTGACCCTTTGTCCTTGAAGGACTCCTCTTATTCTGAATGTACTAAAATTTTGCACCCCACTGATAGATTCTATTACAACCTTCGTGATCCTTGCTGCATTGTGCACTGTCTTATCCTTCCCTTCCTTGTGTGTGCACTCATATTCTACTTGGGTCACCTTCATATTTTAAATATGTCCAACATCATCTTCCTCCTCATGTTCTAAAAGAGACTCTATGTAGTGTATTTTCCCTTTTCCCATGCATCTATGCCATGGATCCCATGGTTCCTTGCAAGTATAACATATTTTCTTCAGTCTCAACTCCCTTCTTTTGGCTTCATCAAGTTTCCCCTTACCATTTTCAACCACTCTTTGATCTCTTCCTCTTGGAGAAGGTGGGGGTCTAAGAGTAACCTTGTTTATGGAAGATGCTCCTCCAAGTATTTAGTCTTCCAAATCCCATCCTGTAGTGTGGTAGGATTAAAAGTCTTGACTCAACCATGAAATGGTTCTGTTATCCCTTCGAAAAAGAGCATCATCAACCTAGCTTCTAACACATCTAGAACCATCATTTCTATTATCTGAAATTCCTCTATGAATGTCTCCACTGAACATGTCTATCTAAGCTGTGTGAGATCATAGAAGTGAATTTATGGGTCCCCCTGATCAAATATATCCATGAGTCTCTGTGTGAACTCTATATAAGAGGTAATGTGTGCATGCCCCAAAGTGGTCATTCCATGGTACCACCAATCATGGGCCTTGTCTTCCAAATATAAGGTAGAAAATTTGATGTCAACAAACTCCATCATGGGGTTTACTTGTAGATAGGCATCCAATTTCTGTACCCATGCCTTTGTTTAAGATTTACTTGTTCCATAAAAGGGAAAAAAATCCATTTTCCCTACTTTGTGCCCTAGCTCATTGTTTCCACTATGAAATTCCCTAGGCTTTCCTCTATACTTGTTTCCATAATATTACGATAGTGTGACTTGTCTCCTAAAACTTGTGCTGAGGGTTGCATACTCTCTTTCATATTCATCAAATTTATCTTTTATCTCCATATGCCCCTGGAAGTGAGCATCATGCTACTGTGCGTCTAAAAAACTAGGCATGTAAGGTCTAGGCGTGACCCTGCTACTCCCTGGAACCTTGTTGTTTGCGCCCCCAATGAGGCTTTGTCCCTCAGTATAGGCCCTGTGATTAGATTCAATGTGATATCGATCTCCCCCATGGGATCCAATAGCCCCATTGTTCCCTCCATAATTAGGTGGTTCCTTGTCATGTACCATCTGCATGAGTAGTTGTGTGATCTTGTCCTGTCCTGCATCCACTGATGCAATCAATTTCTTTTGCCCCTGTTCAATAGTTGTCAAAGTTGTCTTGAGATTAGTATGTCCCCTTTACAAGTGACAATTTTCCTCTTGCAAGTGATGTTTCATGTCAAACTGTGTCCTGTCAATAGAGCATTGCATTTCCTGAACTATTTTTTCCAAACCAGTCCCTTTGTCATTACCATACCCTATTTCCTGTCTCTTCTCCATTTTTGGAATTGTTTCTGGTTCTCTTGCCTTCATATCCTTATTCCTTCTATTTTATCCTTCCATTGGAAATCCTCACAAGCTGGTAGGATTTGCGCTTTGATACCACTGTAATATTCCTAAGTAGATTTACCAGGAATTTTGTGGATTTTTTTTTTTTTGAGTGTGGGTTTTTGTCAAACAGTTTGTTGTCTTGATTTTGAAATTGCACTGGGGTTTGGTTATAGAGTTTTTATATAAACAAATGACTAAAATGTAGAAATAATGGATATAAAACAATAATACAAAGAGATAACACAAGAAAATAGCCACAATACTTCAAATCTGCATTTTGTTTAAATATATAGTTGACCTCATTACAAGGGATGATCAAATATGGAATAGAGATGGAAGAATAATGTGTGTGGATGAGAATATATCCAAGATACAATGAAAATAGTGAGAGATATGCTCTCCTGAACTCCCAACAACAACACGCAAGATCAAAAAGATTTTCCCTTCTATCTTCTAGGTGGTTGTTTTGGCTGAGTTGTACCCCTCTCTTGTTGGAAATCCTCCTAGGAAATTTGGCCCTGCTTGTTCTGGCCTCCAAACTCCTGAAAAATGATGAAAATTTGTAGATATGGGGATGCTAAGCTCATAATAAGAGATTCCTCAGCTGTAGTTATAGATATGACCCTCCAACTCTTTGTAACTCTAAGAACAAATGTGCCCTCCTTTAGGAATTCACCCAAGTTCAGTAATAAATAAATATGGAGTGATAAACCCTCCAACACTGATGAGAAAAGGATCCCTAGTGATGGCAAAAACTTCTGAAATGATATCCAATCCAGATCCAAGGAAAACCCCAAAACTACGCCCTTGCTTCTACAAATCACTGCTACAAACTGATAGAATGGTGAGGGTGGAATATTTCACCACCTTGGCCAAGATTGGATGGGGAATAGAGGAATCTTTCACCTCCTTGTTGATATCTAGGGTTTGTTTACTCAAAACCCTCAAAACCGTCAAAATGTCTAAGTTGTAGAGATCAAAGATGCAAGTGAGAAATGTCAAGAATGAATTGAGCAATTCGACCTCCTTCCTTTTATCCCTCCTAATTTTCACTTAAATTATCATTTTGGATTTCTAAGGTTCTTTTCTCCAATTATTTCATAAAGCCACTTTAACTTTTTCTTTTTAATCTTTGTCACCTTTTAATAATAACTTAATTATTCAGTGACCCCCTTTTTGACCCTCTTAGTCCCCTTTTCTTAATGAGACTATATCCTAGAGGGAACAACTAGTCTACTAAATCCCCAATGGTCACTATCACAAGGAAGGGGACATTACATCCCCCTTTTAACCCATATTTATTGAATCCACATAAAGTGTTTCCACATGTTTAAATGTATATGTTTTGAGCTAATTTTGTTTTGTTTTGTTTTTATATGGGTTACGACTAGGCATGGTGAAATGGGGAAGTGAGGGGAGGGGATCATCATTTTGATTGAATAAGTCCTATCCAGTATAGGAAGTTAGTGAATAAGGTATGTGGTGTGGTCTAACTGCATGCAGGGGTAGAGTTAGAGTGGACCCTCTTTGTTATTTCTCTAGTTATTGAATTTATGCCAAGGATAAATAAATAGAAAAATAAGTGAAGTTAAGTTAATTAACGTTATAAAAGAAGCAAGACAAAGATTTTGAAGGAAATCCTAATACTTTCACTTGACCAATTAGATGTGGGACTAGAATCTACATCTGGCACTGATGAATCCACACCTAGAACTATGTCTACTATGTATGGGACTGATGCCATCTATGCCTCTGCGAGATCAATCACTTTTATTACTTCTTCCTATGGTGTTGATTAAGTAAAAAACCTCTTCATTTATCCATTAGTAACAATGAACCCCTAGCCTATAAGATGCCTATGGGTGAAACTCCTGATAAGTCAAGTAATACCCACCACTTAACGTAGTGAAAGAAGTAAGTAGCATTTCATTTGTCCTTTATGACATGACCGGAGTAACAATATTATGTATATATATAATACCACAAACACAAGTCCCCATTTGTTCACCTTTTTGGTTGATGAAGACGAGGAAAATGTATCATTAAATCAATTCTCATCGATTCTTTCTAAATAATAATAAAAAAACAAATTAGGCATCATAGCTCATATTTCTCGCTTCACTTGACAACCAAACATCAACATAATTCCCCATCTCACTATTTAGCGAAACCAAAGGAAGAAGAACCAACAAGGAACTTTATTGCTAGCACTCCACTAAAGCCAACAACAAGATGAAACTTATTTTTTTCAAGACATAATAGGAGGAAATACTTTGTTGCTCCGTTCATAGCTTGGACTATCCATTCACTTTCAAGGAGTAATTATCAGACTTACCTTTTCAATTAGGGAGTCATTCTAATACTTACCTCATAAAACGATAGGGGTATCTAAGCATTGTTGCACCTCTACCATCACACACACCTCTACATCCATTAGTTGGAGCTTTCTGTGTTCCTTGGACATAACCAACCATTCCAAGTGATTTGTGTTTGTTGGGCGACTATAAGACTTTCTCATTCTGTTTTCTCTCGATCCTCCTCCAACCCTTCTTCTAACCCGAAGGGGAAAAACCAAAAGGGTTTATTTGATTTATAATATTATTTTTTTGGATTTTGTTTTTGTTGTTTTTTTAATTATTACTTTTTTCAATTATTTTTTAAAATTCCTTTTTTTTTTAATTTTTTTTGTCATTTTAAATTGTTTTAATATACAATAATAATAATAACAATTTGTTTACAAAACAATTGTTTTTTTTTGGATTTTTAAAACTATTTTAAAAGGAAAATGATGGTGGAGTAGGTGCGAGTATGACAATTTTGATTGTAACAATGACAATTTTATAGACAATGGTTTGAAAAATGTTGAAATTTTAAGTTCAAAATAAAAAAGGGTGCTACTGCTCGCACCTCTTTTTTATTCAAGGGTTGATTTTAAGACTTTGGTTACAACAATACAAGTTGTTAAGACCATGGTTTCAAATATGTTGTAATTTTATCCTAAAAAAATAAAAGAGTGCTACTTGTAGCACCACTTTTCAATTCAAGCATCGATTTAATATTTTGGTTGCAATAGTACCAATTGTTAAGTCCATGGTTTGAAACCAATTGTAATTTTAACCTAAAAAATAAAATGAGTAGCACTAATTTTCGATTCAAGGGATGATTTTAAGAATTTTGTTAGCAACATTAAGGATCATGGTTGCAAAATGTTTTAATTTTAACTCCCACCAAAAAAAGGGTGCCACTGAAAACGCCATGTTTTGAAATGAGGGTAAAAACAACCACTAAATGTGACCTCTAAGAAAACAAGAACTCTGGAGGGTTCTCGTCAAGTTGGTAACTTTGTTAAAGACTAGAGTCATGATGATGATGATGATGATGATGATTAATGTCCATTGAGACCAATTGGTCTATTGGAACTTAAGAAGGTAAGAGATTACTTCGATTCATTTAAAATTGTATTTCTATGAAGTATTTCAAGTGCCACAAGAGGGGCTACTATACATCTCAATGTCTCGTTGACAGATGTAAATTTCCTTCTGTCAACATCATTGGTTCACCCAAATGAGAAGTCTCAATAATACTTCCCACCATTTGGAATGAGAAATCTTCCAGATCCCGGTCCGATTACCATTAATGGTTTATGAATTTGAAAATTGTTTCTAAAACTAATTGCAAAAATGCAAATTGTAGAGTAAAAATGCAAAGGCATGAACCTGAGCTCATCTAATAAGTGAACAAGAAATATATGAAACTAAAGAAATAAATGCAACACAATAGGATGGAAAACGTTCATAACTAGACATGTTGCATACTCTATAACTACTAGTAATCGACTAAGGACAACCTTCAAACAAACATAGTTACCCGCTACAATTCCATGTTAAAAAACATAGTTACCCGCTACAATTCCATATTAAAAGTTAACCCAAACAAAACAAGAAAAATGAAAAAAAGTTACTAAATGCATGAGAGTAATCTAAAACTAATAGGAATCAAAACTCATAACCTTCAAATGCACCACAAAAATAGAGAGAACATTCTAAAATGAATTCAATGAATATATAAAAAAAACAACTACAAAGAGTACTTATGATTTCTCCATTAATATAAAAATAATTTACA
>ML808336.1:110268-121990 GCA_009831015.1 Picea engelmannii | reverse complement strand
TAGGATAAGAATGATCCCAACAAATCTGGAATGCCAACTTCTGAACAACCATTCGAATACCAACTCACCCTTCTAGAAGATTCCCTTCTAGAAGGCTCGAGAATCTTAGCTTTTTCCTTTGTAAAAAGATGTTCGCACCCTGTTAATGATTACAGTGCGAAAAGTTCGCACCCTAGTTGAATGCAGCATGCGAGAATGTATCATTCTCACAGGAGAGTATATATGCAGCCTGCGAACTATCTTCAAAACATGATTTCTGGAAATAGATAAGAGCAACCCTCTTCAGGAAGGAGTTCTTTAATGAGGAGTTTGATTTGCTATCATCATGACATCACCATGACATCATCACAATGACCAAAATTGTGGATAACATAGGTTTTGAGAATTTCATTTTGAAAGTTGTATTGAGTTCACAATGTTTAAAGACATATACAATCCGTTTTAGAGGTTAACATGACATTTTGGTTGGGACCTCAAATTTTTAATGAAAGAGTGATACTTTGTCAAAAACAAATTATATTTTCTCATCTCAAATCGATGTTACAAAGGCCTTTAATGCATTGAGAGAAATCAACATGATTCACAAATCATTGGAAGATTTTAATTAAGGAAAAGAGCTCATTGGCCTTTGGTGCACCTCAAATCCACACTAATGATGCCCAAAAATTAGTTCTAAGTCAACTTATGTTTTAAACAAATCCCTTGTACTCTTGACATAGTTACAAAAATATCCAACACGTTACAATTGGTGAAACCCACGTGATAGAAAAGCAAAGTATTTGATACATGCAAAGCGATGAATATAGAAACATTAAATTTGTGAGACAAATTAGCTTGATGATGCAACAACGATTAACAATGAAAGACAATGATCAATAATGCACCAAATATGAGTAAGTCCCATCAATAAATAAAAATAATTTAATTAAACCTAAAAAAGGTCAAAGGAAAACAAATCACAATAAAGAGGTTGATTAAAATTTTAAAAGTGGTTCCCCAAGTCAACCAACTTAGGGGGGTTTGATCCATGTGGATATTGGTGGCCACCCACCTATTCCAATTGGCTCATCTTGACAGTTTTTAGTTTAACATGTTCTTCTATACTTCTTTGTAATTATGGGTTCTACACTTCTGGGGCTATCTGAATCCCTACACATCTTCCAGATGGAGACTGGTGGCCTCCCACCTAATCCAACTGGTTTATTTTGGATGTTTTCATGTCAGCACATCTTTTTGTACTTTCAGGGTCGTTTTGGGGCCCTAAATAGTGTTTTTTGGCTTTCCACAGTCATATTGTAGAAAAAGTTAGAGTTTAATGACGTAATGTGTAGTTATTGAAAAGTCCTTTCCAATGGGCTATCACGTGCCTAAAATGGAGGTCGTATGCAAAAGTTACGACCACGGGAAGTTGAGGTACCAACTTACCCATCGAGGCCCACATGAATTTTGGCGTTTCACCTCCTAGGGTTAGGTTTTTGGATGTATAGGGTTTTGGCATTCATGAGTAATGTTAAAAAATCCTCTAGAGCCTCATTGTAATCATTCTGCTCAAACAGATGCATCTAGCAGCCACATCTCTTCTCAGAGATAGCTGCCACTATTCGAGCAAGTTGTTTTAGTTCTATAGTTTTACAGTTTCAACCTATTTCACTTATACAATAGAAGATATTTTTCACTGGATATCTTTGTTGTTCTCCATATCTTTGTGTTTATTGTATTCAGTTTGTTAACCAGTTCGTTCCACTCCTAAATCTGGATCGGGGTTGTTGAGGCCTCAACACATTTTGAGAAGAAGAGGGAAAAGAACAAGCAACACAAACAATTTGCAAGGAGTGAAAAAGCTTCACTTGGGGTGATGAGTTAACATTCAAGATTAATAACACCTTCTCCATGGTGTCCTACTTTTTCACTAACACCACCTTTGATGTAGGGTGGTATGTGGACAATGGAGCTTCTACACATGTCATTGAACAAGAAGGCTTTTAGTAGACTTCAAGAGAAAGTAATATATAAACTGCGTGGATATTCCATTGGAACAATTCATCGCAATAAATCTTACAATATTTTGAAATATTTTATAATGTAGTTGATTACCTTAGATATCAAATTTAATATTACTAGTTTAGCACTCAAAATTATGGAAATAATTGACACCAAAATGAAAGAAAGAAACAAATGAATGCAATATCCACACAAATGAACACAAGATGTGACCTACAAAATGTAATATGAGAGAAATCCTAGCATGATGGTGAGACCTATGCTCTGCTCTCTTTTTCTTAGTTATGAAATGTAAGTACTATGAAAGGGATACTCCCTATGGAGTTTTCATGGACATTGTGGCCTGATTGAATGCTACTAAGTCTTCTAACTCCTTTTGTATGCTTCAATATCCCACTCCTAGATGCTCTACTCAATTATGGAACAATAAAAATAACAAAAGAATGGAACCCCATCTCTTCCTAGTGACACAATATTTAACATAGCCTTATAATCGTTTAGGGTTAGGGTTAGGGTTTTTGCATGCCTCAACCCTCAATTTATGTTAGGGTTTTGGACCCTCTAGAATCTTCTTAAAAATCCACATGTGATTATCCCCACATATGTGAGTAATGGGGGATGATGTGGCATCCACTCATTACCATGGTGGTCAATAGGGTAGGTCGACTTGTGAGAGGTATAACTTCCACATATGGAATTTGATTGAGGTGATTTTTGCATAGCTAGAAATATTTCAGTGATAGAACAACATCAAAGGGATGTAACTAATCTTGCAAGTTTTTTATCCCAAAAGTGTCATTTAATGCCTCAAACCTACTCTAGAATTTTTCAGATGCCAAATCACCAAATTGGGACCGACCCCTAAAATGGGCCCTGCAAGTCAATTCCTCTAATGTTTCCACCTAAAAAGTACCGAGATAGATGAAAAATATATAATGATTCATTCTAGATATTACTTCCCCATTTAGGGAGGCTTTTGGTCCCTAAATATTTTATTGAATGAGGTGAGGAAAATTTTTCTCTACCTTCTCCGTAGAGTACCATTTGGCCTTTCCTGGAAGTTTTCCTTTCACCCAACCTACTAGAGTTCATGCTGCCCCTATTTGGTAGTTTCAGATTTCTTCTGCAAAAATGTATCTTTTGCCAAATCTGCTTGAGATTATCGTGTAGCTAAGTCCTTTATGGTAGGTAAGACCTACTTATAAGTTTTTTAATCCAAAATGGGAGGTTCATAAAGTTTCATATTTTCCACATTTACTACTGAGTAGATGCACATATATGGGGGTTGACCGAGTCTATAGACATTATCACCCACCTTCTCCAATATTTCAAAAAGATCATACCATAGAGCTTTGATATTCTTATTAGGACCTCATAACCTTTCTCTGTTTAGAAGCAACCAAACTTTGTCTACCACCTTGAATGTTTTCTCAATTTTGTCTTGATCATCTAGAGCACTGTGATTTCCCTATGACTTCTTCAATGTCTCATGTACTTGCAAATGGATCTGCCTAATCTTTTCAACATTTTTTTCTTCTTTTAATGCATCTCCTATGATGTCTTCCATCACTCCTACTTTATTTCCATGTACAACATACAAGGGATATGGTGGAAAATACCCAAAGAAAGTTTCAAAAAGGGACTTATTGGTAGAAGTGTTGAATGCTATGTCATAAGAGAGTTGAATATAAATAAAATTTTCATCCTAGGTCTTTGGATGCTTCTGATTGTAACCCCTCAAAAATTGAACCAATGTCTTATTGACTACTTTTGGCTACCCATCTATCTATGGATTGAATGTTGTAAATCTCTTAAACTATTTGTCCATCTTCTCCCAAAGTTTAGTACAAAAGGTAGTAAGAAAAATGGTATCCCTATCTGATATGATGCTCCTTGTTAACCCAAAGTGCGCCTAGACCTTTTCAAAGAGGATGTTTTTTGCTTCTTGTCCTTTGATGGTCTTTTGTCTAGACATAAGAATGTACATCATGTTCAATCTATCAACTACCACAAATAGATAGTCATGTTCCTTGGTTATTTGCAAACCACTCACAAAATCCATGGAGATGTTATCCCAAGGTATAGTGGGTATAGGTAAGGTATGGTATAAACCTTACTTTCTATTACTAGGCTTGATGGTACAACAAAGTATGCACACTCTAATAAACCAAGATACATCTTCTTGCATTTTGGGCCAATACACGTACCTTTTTAAGTTGGAAACTATCTTTCCAACACCAAAATGTCTTGCAACCTTGGAGGTGTGAGCCTCTCCAATAAGATAAAATATTTTTCCTTTAGCAAAATAGAGCTTATATAGCTTGTAGAGAAACCCATTATGGACATAATAATTAGACTTACTGTCACCTTCTTCTACACAAATATGGCCCTATGGTTGTTGAAAAATCTCTTTAAAGTCCTCATTTTCCATGTTTTCCTCTTTGTAAGCATCATGGGTAAAACTCTCCATGTGCATAAGATTTCCTAAAGTTGTAATCTTAGGTGTGGATTCCTTGAAAGAATGTCTTCCGACTTATTATTGCTTTCCTTCTTATATTTAATGATTATATGAAACTACTGCAAAAACTCCATCAACTTGTAGTGTTTAGTTTACTGAAGCTTACTCCGGGCTTTCAAATACTGTAGTGGATAGTGATCAGTGTGGATAATGGTTTCATTGCCCATAAAATAATTTCTCCACTTCTAAACAACTTTAACAAGGGTGTATGGTTCCTTATTGTACATAGGTTTAGTTTAGGACTCCACCATGAAACATTTTAGAATAATAGCATATTGACTTACCTCTCTACATCAAGACTACTCCCATAGCATATCCACTTGAATTTGTTTCCACTTCGAAAGGATTATTGAAATTAGGCAATGTAAGAACTAGTGTTTGAATGATATTTCATTTTATCTCATTGAAAGTTTTCTACAGATTCTTCCCCCACTAGAGACTCTTACCATTGGCTATTATGGCATGAAGTTGCGCAACTATAACTAAAAAGGATGCTATAAAAATCCACAGTTATTTCACTACCCCAATAAAGTTACTAAATTTAGTGACATTAGTAGGAAATAGCCACTTGAGGATGGCCTTCATATTCACAAGATCTATCTCGAGTCCCTCTCCACCAATCACATACCACAAATACATCAATGATTTCTTAGAAAACTCACTTTTTTAAAGGTTAGCAAACAATCGATGCTTTTTCAGAGCATCTAACACTTGCATGAGATGTGAGATATTCTCTTTTTAAGTATACCTATAAACCAATATATCATCTAAGTACATTAGATGAATATGGAAAGGGATGCAATACATCATTCATCAAATACATAAATGTAGCTAGTGCATTACACAAACCAAGAATTACCAACCATTCATATAGACTTTTCCTTGTCTTGAAGGCAGTTTTCCTGGTATCTTGTTCTTTAACTCATACTTGGTGGTATCTAGATTTGAGATCCAACTTGGTGAAGTACTTTCCATGTTGCAACTGATCTAACAAATCATTGATCTTGGAAAGTTGGTGCTAATTCTTGAGAGTGATATTTTTCAAAGATTTGTAGTCGATATAAATTCTCCAAGTCCCATGCTTATTGGGTACTATGATGATAGGTAACCCATAATACAAGGTTCTTGGTAGAAATAATCCCTACTTCAGCAACTACTACAACTGTTTCTTCATTTTATCTACTTCCAAGATGGATTTTTTTGTATTGCCTAATATTTAACAATGAGTAGTTAGGAAACAACTGTATCTCATGCTCCACTCCCCTCTTAGGTGGTAACCCTTTAGGTTGCTAAAACATTTCTATGCATGTCTAAAAAATATCCTCCAAATAATGTTTCTACTCTTGAGTACATCCCTCCAGAGATGAATTTAGTTTTACTAATTCATCACCTAGATGATTCTCTTTTAAGAAAAGTAATGCAAACTTCCTACTAGAATTGACCAATTTATTGGCTTGGTTAGCACTTACCAGAGAGATATTTAACTTACCTTTGTGTGCATTGATGATGAAATAATTCCCATCCTTGATTGGTGGCACTGGTTCGATCTCTTCATGAAGATTTCATCCCTCATATACATGTAGGGACTTTAATCACTACACCACACACATCAAGTGGTACTACATGTACCTCCACTTAATCAATATAGTTTGCACTTATAACAAATTTTATCTTACACTGTTGATCCAGGTGGATATTGGTGGCCACCCACCTATTCCAACTGGATCCTCTTGTCAATTTTTAGTTCAATACGTTCTTCTGTACATCTTTGTAATTGTGGGTTCTACACTTCTGGGGCTATCTGAAACCCTACACATATTCCAGGTGTATATAGGTGGCCTCTCACATAATGGATTATTTTGTATGTTTTCATGTCATCACATCTTGTTGTACTTAGAGGGCCGTTTTGGATCCCTAAACAATGTTTTTTTGGCTCACCACAGTAAAACTGTACACAAATTCAGAGTTTGATTGTGTAATGTGTATTTCTCTGAAAGACCTTTCCAACGGGCTATCACACGCCTAAAACGGAGGTCGTATGCAAAGGTTACGACCCATGAAAGTTGAGGTACCAACTTACCCATAGGGGCCCACATGACTTTTGGCATTTCACCTCCTAGGGTTAGGTTTTTGGATGTTTAGGGTTTTGGAATTCATGAGTAATATCAAAAAGGCCTCTAGAGCCTCATTGTAATCATTATGCTCAGATGTATGCGCATAGAAGCCACATCTCTTCTTAGAGATAACTACCACCATTCGAGCAAGTGTTTTAGTTCATCAGTTTTACAGTTTCAATCTATTTCATTTATTCAATAGAATATATTGTTCACTGGATATCTGTGTTGTTCTTCATATCTCTATGTTTATTTTATTTAGTATGTTAATTAGTTCATTCCTCTCCTAAATCCGTATCAGTGGTATCAGAGTGGTCTTCTCTTCATTTATTTTTCTTCGTGCATGTCCCCAACAAGATCTGGGTACAAGAAGTTGGGACTCAAAAAAATCGAGCCGTTGCAAGATCGGGCGCGCCGAGCCCGACAAAAATCCATGGGAGACAAAAAGAAAGATGATGGAGTAGGAGATAATTTTAAAATGTCACTCAGGAAGCCCTTGCGTGACAAAGGAACGAAATGATGGGCAAATTTGTGCAGATCCTTCAACGACTGCCCACATGAGAAGCATCTTCATCAAGCAACCATGCAACCCCCTTCAAGGTACCTGTAAATTTTGATATTCCATTATTTGAAGGACTGATAGATGAAAATGTTGTAGATAAATAGTTGAATCTTCTCAAAGGGTATTTTTCGGTCCACAATTTTTTCGATAGGGAAAAAATTACTTTTTCACTTCTCAAGGTCATCCCCCATGTTAAGGACTAGTGGGACACTTACTCTAAGCAAAAGGCCATAGAGGAATCTGCAATATTTGTGGTTGCCTCTACATGGGATTCGTTCTGGGATGCCATTAAAAAACAATACTGCCCTGTTGGAAGCTATGAGGACCAGTACACCAGATGGACCACCCTACGTCAAGAAAGGGACCAGATAGTACCAGATTTCACCAATATTTTCCATACCATGCGCACCAATTTGGGTATCAAAGAATTTGAGTGACATTTGGTGCTCAAATACCATGGATTTTTGCATAGATACATTCAAACAGAAATGGAGTTTCTGGACATCGCTTCATTGGGTACGACTTATAGATATGCTGTTAATATCGACCATAAATTTAAGCAGAAGAGGCGAGAGTTTGGATCTGAAAACTCCTCACAGCAGAAGAAGGGAAAAGGCGGCCCCAACCCACACAACAAGGGACAAAGAAAAGATGGCCACCCTTAGGACAACTAGTCCAATCTACAACACAAGAAGGGAAATGAGAAGACAAAGAAGGACATAGGAAAATGGTGTGAATACCATAAAATCCCTTGGCACAAAACTGAAGAATTCCGCTCCAATCAATCACTCGTGGTCGAGTTGAAGGCTTCTGAGTCAGAGGCTAATTCTAATTCCGAATCAAATCCATAAGGAGGGAAGCGAATAATCGATGTTGAACCGAGTCCCACTATCGCTACCACCAAAGTCCAGCCAAGCGAACCAGAAGAACGAGAGGAAGGGGAACACCTCTTTCACTCACAGATGTGGGTAAAGGGGGCTCCACTTCATTTCATTGTATATAGTGGAAGTCAGAAGAACCTAATATTAGCATAGGTCATCAAGTGGCTAGACCTGCTGATGACATCACACCCACAACCATACACCATCGGTTGGCTTTGCTAAGGAAGAGATCTTCGTGTCAGCCAACAATGTCATCTGCCCTATGACACTGTTTGTGATGTTCTTTTAGGAAAAACATATTTGTGGAACCATCATGTTGTGTATGAGTCTAGACCCCTCAGTGTTATTATTACTTTGCATAGAAAATTATACAGGATACCAGAGGTAGCACCTCCTACCCCTATTTCTTTAATCTCTGCTAAGCAATGCAGTGAGGTAATTTCACAGACCGAGAAGTTCTTATTCTTTGTGTTCCATGATCATAGTAAGAAAAAGGTTGTCACCACATCCGTGCCTCTACACAAAGCCTCTCTTTACAACATAAGCAAGTGGACGGGATCATGGAAGAGTACAGAGACATGTTCTCCTCACCCACCGGGGTACCGACGCACTGCCAAGTCAAGCATCCAATTGATCTAACCCCCGGTGCGCCTTTTCCTAATGGACCAGTCTATCATCGCTCGCTGATGGAAAATGATGAAATCAAGTGTCAGATCCAAGAGCTTCTTCAAAAGGGGAACATCAAACCTAGCTCCTTCCCTTGTGGAAACTTGATTGTATTGGTGCAGAAGAAGGATGGGACCTGGCGACTCTACATTGATTACATAGCATTAAAAAAAATCATAGTTAGAAACTGGTACCCAATTCCTAGGATTGATGAACTTCTTGACCAACGCAAGGGGGGAAATTTCTTCAACAAGATTGACCTAAATTCTGGCTACCACCAGGTTCCCATCAAACCAAATGATGTCTGGAAGACAACGTTCAAATCTAAAGAAGGTCTCTTTGAATGGTTGGTCATGCCCTTTGGCCTAACAAATGCACCGACCAGTTTCATGAGGTTGATGGATGATGTATTGAGACCCTTCACCAACTCTTTTGTGGTGGTATATTTGGATGACATCCTCATCTTCAGAAAAACTTGGGAGGAGCACATGTGACATATTCAATAGATTTGAGCACTCTACGACAACACAAGCTATATGCCAACTTGAAAAAATGTTCCTTTGGCATGAACATGATCCAATACTTGGGATACATTGTTGATGAGCATGGGGTACATGTCGATCTCGCTAATATCCAAGTCATCCATGATTGGCCAACCCTGACCACACTAACCGAGCTTCAGAGCTTCTTGGAACTAGCCAATTTCTACCGACGGTTCATGTTGGGATTCTCCCATATTGCATGGGCCCTCAGCCACGTGACCAAGGGCAGTGGCAGGGAAAAGTTCGTGTGGGGGAAGAATAAAAAATGAGAATTTGATGATATGAAGCATCACTTGTGCTCAACTCCATTACTCTCCTTGTCTGATCTGCAACAACCGTTCAAGATTGAGACTGATGCATCTGACTATGCTGTAGGTGTAGTTCTCACTCAACACAGTCATCAAGTGGCATACCATAGTAAGACACTCTCAAATACTATCCATAAATACCCCACCTATGACAAGTAAATGTATTCCATTGTACAAGCCTGTCGTCAATGGAAACATTTCATTCTGGGAAAGGAGATGATCATCCACACTGAACAAAAGCCTCTATAGTTCATATAAACATAGGGGAATTTGCAGAATGATCTCTATCAGAAGTGGTCCACTTACTTGCAACATTTACATATCAACATCAATTATAATATAGGGAGCACAAATCATGTTGTTGACTACCTCAGCCAACCTCCTGTAGATGCACTCACCACTATGCTCTATTCCTGTGGACATGAGGCATCTGAGTGGCCCCAAATTTATCAGCAAGATCCAGACTTCACCACCACCTATAAGATATTGGGTACATGTGTGACTGTCACCAATTTTCAAATTCAAGACGAGATGTTATTCCATCTGGGCCATCTCTGTGTTCCTGCAAGAGAGCATGCAAAGCTTATTTTGGAAGCCCACTACGGTCGAGTGGCATGACATTTTTGCATGGAGAAAACTGTGGACGTTCTCCAGAAACATTTTTATTGGCCAAAACTTCGACAGGACGTCATCAAGTATATCAGATATTGCACTTCCTGTTCCATTGCCAAGCCATCCATTAAGAAGCAAGGCTTATACACCCCTCTTCTTACCCTCGAGAAGCCTTTGTAATCCATATCGATGGATCACATGTCTGGCCTTCTATCCACCAAGCAAGGAAATGCTTGTGTTTTTGTTGTCGTTGATTGGTTTTCGAATATGGCCATCCTCACAGCCTGCAAGAAGAACATCACAGTGGAAGATACTGCCAAGGTCTTCTTTGAACGAGTGTGGGTCCATTTTGGGCTACCACAAGCCATCATCTCTGACTGGGATAATGGGTTCTATAGCACATTTTGGTCGAGTCTACGGTCACTGTTGGACACCAAGATCACTAAATCCACCGCTTTCCACCCCCAAATAGACAACCAAACAAATTTCTTCAATAGGATGATTATGCACATCAAGTGCATGTACAACTTTAAGCATCCTCATACATGGGATGAGAGTCTCCCCTATTTTCATCATAGTTACAACAAGGCTCTGCATAGCTCCACCGACCATAGCCCATTTCAGGTGGACTGGGATTCCAAACCTTGGGTCCCATTGATGTTTCACTACCTCTAGTAGCCACATAGACATACTCTTCCCATGTTTAGTCTAAGACTGACAAAGCCACCAGATTCATTGACTGGATTCAACACATCCGTTAACATGTCCAAGAGATTTTGCAAAAAGCCAAGGATAAGTACAAGAAATGCCATGATCAACATAGGGTACCGCACTAGTTTAAGGTTGGAGACAATGTTTGATTACACTTGCTTAAGGAGAATCTTACAGGGCCCCATCAGAAGCTCCACCCACTTCTCTATGGGCCTTACACCATCACCAAGGATGTGGGTAACAATGCTTTTGAGCTCAACATTCCACCATTCCTTGGCTTTCACCCAGTGTTCAATGTGGACCTCCTTCGGCCATATTTTCCACCATTATTGGACACCTCGTAGATCATAGAACAACTGACACCAAAAAATCTCAACCCTGACTACATGGAACAAACATCCACTAATCAGATAGTGGACATACTTGTCAAGGGCACTCACCAAAAGAGGATCCAACTTTATCGGGTTATCAAGGAAGGGAAGCTCCTACACCAAGGCAAGTGGCTCATATGGGGCAAAATCCAACAAAAGTTTCCTCACCTAATGGAGGAACTCAACGCAATGGAGACCATTGCTCCCTAAGGAGAGAATATTGATCCAGGTGGATATTGGTGGCCACCCACCTATTCCAACTAGCTCCTCTTGTCAGTTTTTAGTTCAACATATTTTTGTTGATTAAGGTTGGTTGTCATTGATGTCAACCCTTGAAGAAAGCCCCGTAGCACAAAGGTTTGGGTAATGGACCCAATATTGTTTGATGTAAATATGACTCATTATTGTTTTGTCATGGTTGATAAGAAGTAAATAT
>ML808336.1:94661-105047 GCA_009831015.1 Picea engelmannii | reverse complement strand
AGTAATCCAACAATTCTTCCGTACTTCTTTGTAATTGTGGGTTCTACACTTCTAGGGATGTCTGAAGCCCTACACATATTCCAGGTGGATACTGGTGGCCTCTCACCTAATCCAACATGCTTATATTGTATTTTTTCATGTCAACACATCTTGTTGTACTTCCAGGGCCGTTTTGGATCCCTAAATAGTTTTTATTTTTGGCTTGCCACAGTCAAATTGTAGATGAAGTTAGATTTTGACAACATAATGTGTAGTTCTCTGAAATACCTTTCCAACGGGCTATCACATGCCTAAAATGGAGGTCATATGAAAAATTTACGACCCCAGGAAGTTGAGGTACCAACTTACCCATAGGGGCCCACATGAATTTTGGTGTTTCACCTCCTAAGGTTAGGTTTTTGGATGTCTAGGGTTTTGAAATTCATGAGTAATATCAAAAAGGCCTCTGGAGCCTCATTGTAATAATTCTGCTCAAACAAATGCGCATAGAAGCTACATCTCTTCTCAGAGATAACTACCACCATTCAAGAAAGTGTTTCAGTTCTGCAGTTTTACATTTCCATCCTATTTCATTTATTCAATAGAAGATATTGTTCACTGAATATCTGTGTTGTTCTTCATATCTCTGTGTTTATTGTATTCAGTCTGTTAATCAATTCATTCCACTCCTAAATTCAGATCAACTGTTTAGTGACCTTGAGCTATTCATACTTATTTACCCATGCCCATGGATATGGGTTATGATGATCATGAACTTTCAATCCAAGCTTTCTAACTAGATATGTTGCTATGAGGTTGGCCTATAAACTGGAATAAAATAGAGTGCTCATATTTTTCTTCTTTACTTGGATCATAATATGGTAGAAATTATTCATCTCCTTCTCTTCATTATGATTAAGGCTACTCAGGTTCAACTCCTTTTTCACTGTAGTGAAGACAATATTTTCATCTACATCTGAGCTACTTTCTACCTAGTTGTTTGAATCCATGGATAACAAGATCTTTTTCTTGGCATCTTTCTTACGGTTCTTTGGATTAAGCTATGGATGTAACTTACAACACTTATCTTTGGTGTGACCATCAATATTACAATGGTTGTTGTGATTGTTTGGAACCTTGCACTAAAGTGAAATGGATATTGTCTTCTTGTCCTTTCATTTCCACTTCTTCTTCCCCTCCTTGGAAGCATCTTGGTGGTCTTTCTGTTTGGACCACTTGGTTGTATTTTCTTATTTCTTATATTCTCTAGGCACTGTGCTCACACATAGGCCTTATTAACAGTCCTAGGTTTAAAGAGTATCAATTTCTTCTAGAAATGACTTTGTAGACCCCTTAAATACTTGAGGAGTATGTATTGGTTCTTAGAAGATATACCCAACATAATCACCATGGTGGTACAACACATCTTACCATAAAACTACTCACATGACTCCTTTTGAAGTAGTATATGGAAAAAATCCACATTCAATTCTCTCATACATGTCAGGTGTCTCGAAGGTTCAAGCGGTTGTAACACACCCACGATGAGGATAAAAATAAAAAAAATTCGCCCTCCTTCCAGGAACAAATTCTCTCTCTCTACGGGTTCTAATTTGGAAAGTCTAGGACTCAGCCAACCCTTCGGTCAATATTATCCGATTCTCTAAGTCAAATGAGACTTTGAGACCTTGATAGTCTCACCTCTTAATCAAACACATGCCCTTTCGACCTCTGGTGCAGGTATTATGATACCTGTGACCTTCTCCTTCGCACTTCAGAGAAGTCTCGGAGTTGGCATTAGCCTCTTTTTCTTGACCCCTCCTCGGAAGTGACCTTGGGCGATGACCTTGCGCAAACACACAATTGCAGGCATGGACAAAGGCGGTTTGAAATGGGACTGTTGATCTCCCGATCTTGATGGTACTTTCGGAACTGATGGTTTAGATATTCCCTTTTCAAATCCATGGACCATATCTACCCCTCCTAAATCAACAGATGCGATCTCCTTCATGAATTCTAGACTTCGAGCTTTTTAATTCTCAAACCCTTCTTTCCTCCATACATCAATCTTCCAGAGTTGGTGATATACGAACACCCATCCTCCTAAATCCATAACCCTACCTCTACTTCAGGTGTTTGACCTTTCAACTAGATCAACGGTCTGGTGGCCCTCTTCTCGATCAACAATCGAGATCTCCTTCAAGTCTCCAGACTTCTAAGATATCAAATCTCAAACTTCACCCTTTTTCCCAATGGATTTTATCCGAAGGTTATGATCCATCGACACGTGTCCAATAGATCAGTTCGGATCTACTTCAGACGATCCGACAATTGATGTTTACTTCGGGTGTTTTCCAGAATCCACATATTCACGCCACCTGTCCTCTAGATCTGACGATACAGATCTATTTCGGCTCTTTGACGCTTTGACTTTTCAACGTTTCAGGCTTCGGGAGATTCAACTCTTAATCTGAAACTCTCGAGTTGATTTCTCCGAAGTCTATGATTTTCCTCTACGTGTCCCTCTGGACTTACCGGCTATGAATTACTTCGGGACTTTACTCGGAGCTCAAAGATCTACACCACATCTCTAATGAACTCTTGAAAGTGATATCTCTTCTGAGCTTGATCTCTTTGAAGGTTTTTGTGATCCCACACACTCCTTACGTTTCAAGGATCACTTTAAACTCAGATTGAAGGTCAACGATGATCGACGTTTCAAAGGAATTGTGGGGTCCCAACATGCGGGTTCTTTACCAGGGAGTTCGACCTCCTCAATTTGAAAAGTGCTCGCTTGATTCTAATCTAACCAGGATCGTTGATCCTCCAGCCCGTCGAGATCAATGGAAAGTGTGAATTGCGGGCCGTAAACTAGCGCATCCACTATTTTCACCTTTGCGCTCCGCAGTGATTCTCCACCCTCGATATCCATTCATATATCAACGATGCATATCAATTGCGGGGTTTAGCTTGACCTTCGTAAAACTTGACATATCGGAGCCTCGAGCTCCAAATTTCCTAGACCTAGGTCACGTGGATCTTCATAAAACTCTGGGATATGATCCTCGCTCTTAGTCGAGTTTTTGGTTAAGGAAATAAGCGCAAGTTCAGAGTCTCCTAGACTACTGGTCTGAAGGGAACACCTTCCCGACTCAAAGAGATTTAAGCTCTGAATCAAGGCAAGGTAACTTGTGAGGTTACCAAATTGGTAAATATGCTTAAAGGCTTGCTCTGACTCTGGAACGATGATGTAAATTCCCAGGGAAAGCACCTTCGACTGATTAAACTGGGGCATATGGAAATTCGAGCAAAATTATAGGTTCTCAAGGAAACGAACACATACTCATAACTTAATCATTTAATACAAAGAAAGAAACCTTTATAGACATGTAAATACTCACATGCATCCATTATTTACAATTCAAATCATAAGGCAAGAAAACACTTATCAGAACCATAGAGTGTGATGGGACTGCTGAAAGGGGTGCTCGTTTACACCCAACCATAGGCTCAGTCACTCCCAATGGATTTATCACTGGTCACCCCCGAGCTTAAGACACAATGATTTGAGATTCAATCTCTTACTTCCAGCTCAATGGAAGTTAGGGACAAAGGCTACTCTCCTTCTCCCAATACATAAAATAGATAAGGAAGAAGGTTACTCTTCTTCTTCTGGTTCAATCTCTATTTTCTGTGATCAGAACTCACTGTTCCTCCTTCAGGCCTTCCTCGGACCCGAGAATTTCCGCTATTGTCTCTGCATTTTTCTTCGCAGCTCTCCACCTACCCCCCACACTCTATTTCTTTCCTTTTTCTGCAAGATTGTGTGTGGCTCAAATTTCCAGTCCGTGGTTAGGTCTGGAAGCCTTACAGATGGGTGGTCTACCCCATCCCCTCATTAATTCTTAAGGAGGCCTTCCCACCTACCAAATCATCTGTAATTCATTCCTGGGCCAGGGGGTTGTTCTGATTAGAGCAAATTAATTCCAGCATGGTACTGGTTCGGTGGAGGTTAATGCAACCTTTCTTGGTCCCCTCCACCACCTTTCACAACATTTCGTGGTATTTCTTAGCACATCCCCTCTTTCAACAATCATGTAACACGTAACCATTTTCTATTAAAATAACAGAATTTACATTCATCGACCTTCTACACAAGGTCCATCAAATCAAATATTCACACTTTTAAGTTTTCCATAGTTCCTTGGCCCATATAGTTATATTTACAAACTGGGGGAAACATGGTGTTACAATTCCCTCCCTCTTAAAGGAACATCGTCCTTGATGTTCTATCTGTCATCATGACATGTATGTACAAGAGTAAACAAAATCGGATATGCCTGTCTCATGGCATCCTCCATTTCCCACGTAGCTTCATCTGGGCCAAAGTGTTTCCACTTCACCTTGACCTGTGAAATGGTTCAGTTCCTAAGTGAGGTTTCCGTCCTGTCTAATATGCATTGGGGTTCTGGCAGGAATTATCCCTCCAGCTCCACCTGGATCACAGACCAATCAATTATATGATTATCATCATGTACATATTTCTTCAATAATGAAACATGAAAAACATTATGTGCCTTTACAGTGGGAGGACGTTCTAGCCTATAGGCTACAGGTCCTACTCTATCTAGGACTTCAAAGGGTCCACAATACTGAGGTGCCAGTTTGACACAAGCTCCCAATCTCAGGGAACTCTTCCTGGGTCTAACTCTAAGATAGACATGGTCTCTGGTCTTGAACTCTCGAGGAGTTCTTTTCCTGTCGGCATAATTTTTCTGTCTATACTAAGAAATCTTCAGATTTTTCTTTATCTGAATTACTTGATGTTCCATTTCTTTCAGCATGTCAGGTCCGATTGTAATTATGTCCATTGGATTATTCCAACTGATTGGAATCTTTCACTGTCTACCATAGAGGGCTTCAAAAGGGCTCATCTTCAAGGATTCTTGATAACCGTTGTTGTAGGCAAATTCTACCAATGGTAGGTAGTCTTCCCACTTCTTAGGCTGGTGCATTACATGCATCCTTAGCATGTATTCCACTATTTGGTTCAATCTTTCTGTTTGTCCATTAGTTTGAGGGTGTTAAGCTCTGTTGAACAACAATTTGGTCTCAAAACCAGTCATTAGGGATTTCCAAAAGCTTGAAGTAAATTTGGTGTCTCTGTTAGATATAATTTCCTTGGGCATGCCATGCAGTCTGAATATCTCCTTCATGAAGATGTTGGAAATATCTATTTCCTTGCATCTTGACTTGACAGGAACTAAATGGGAAGACTTACTCAGTTTGTCCACCACAACCATGATGGCATCATTTTGTTTGGTCGACTTTGGTAGTCTGGTGATGAAATCCATGGAGATGGTTTCCCATTTCCATTCTGGGATTTGTAGGGGCTGTAACAATCCTGATGGATGTCCATGTTCCGCCTTAACTTTTTGGCACTCTAGGCACTTAGCTAGATATTTAGCTATGTCTTTCTTCAACCCATGCTAATAGAATTGTTTCCTAGTTTCTGCGATCATCTTCTGATATCCCGGGTGACCAATATATAGTCTCCTATGTATTTCATCCATTATGAACCTCTTCAAGTCCTCACAGTTTGGAATATACAATGTGTTTTTGTAAGTCAACAACCCTTCCTTGAGCATCTGGTAGCCTTCATACTTCAGCCCTGTAGGCTCTTGTCTTAGGTACGAGGTCACGGTCTTGAAGAATGCATATGTCTCTTGTGAATTTCTAACTCTTTCCCTGATGTTCATTTCACAAGCGCTTACTGTTGCTAGATGAATCATTTTTATACTCCTGCTAAGGGCATAGGCCACCCTATTTTCCTTTCCTTTTATGTGTTTGATTTCGAAATCGAATTCACTTAGGAGAGCCATCCACCTATCTTTCTAGACATTGAGTTTTGGTTGATAAAACATGTGTCTCAATCCACAATGATCTGTCATAAGCACAAATCTTCTACCCAGGAGATAGTGCCTCCACATTTTTAAAGCATGTACTATGGCAACCAATTCTAGGTCATGGGTCACATAATTGATATCATGCTCATTTAATTTCTTGGACATGTAGAAAATTACATGTCCCTCTTGCATAAGGACTCCTCCAAGTCCTTCCTTGCAGGCATCTGTACACACAAGGAAATCATTATCTGGGTCTGCAATCTTTAGCATGGGTGCATTGGTTAGGAGGTATTTCAGTTCCTGAAATATTTCTTCACATTTCGATGTCCAAATGAATTTAATCGCCTTTTTCTGAAGGGAAGTGATTGGACAAACAACCTTGGAAAACCCTTTTATGAACCTTATATAGTATCCTGCTAAGCCCATGAAGGATCTAATATCGGATACATCCCTGAGGGTAGGCCATTCCATAATAGATCTGATCTTGTTGAGGTCTACTGCCACTCCTTCCTTAGAAATGACATGGCCTAGGTAATGGACTTGCTTCTGAAAGAAGTCGCACTTGCTAAACTTAACGTAGAGATGATGCTCTCTTAGTACTTGAAGTACAAGTCTAATATGTTCTTCGTGCTCCTCCCTATTCTTAGAGTAGATTATGATATCATCAATGAAAACCAATACAAATTTTTCCATAAATTTGTTGAGTACATTATTCATCAAGCACATAAAAGTGGCGGGGGCATTGGTTAACCCAAATGACACCACCATGAATTCATAGTGACCATACCTCATCCTGAAGGATGTTTTGTGTATGTATTCATCCTTAATCCAGACTTGATGGCAGCCAAACCTTAGTTCAATCTTCAAGAAGATGGATTCACCTCCCAATTGGTCGAACAGGTCATCAATTCTTGGTAAAGGGTACTTGTTCTTTATGGTTGCCTTATTGAGTTGTCTGTAATCTATGCACAATCGGAGTGTGCCATCTTTCTTTTTCACAAACAGGACGAGTGCTTCCCACAGAGATACACTGGGTCAGATGTAACCTTTGTCCATCATCTCCTTTAGCTATAGCTGCTCCTGGTGTAAGTTCTATCGAGAAGTCAATATCCCTTCTCGGAGGTAGACCTGGTACTTCTTCTGGGAATACGTCCTTGTATGCTCTTAATATGGGGTGGTCCTCTAGGTTTGTTTTTTCATCCTCAACAGATTCCAATACCTATATGGCATATAAGGAACACCACTTTTTGCCTTACTTTTTCATTTGAAGGGTTGATATTTGCCTCACCGAGAAGGGCTTCTGAATCCCTTGGAGGGTCATATTTCTTCCTTCTTCATTTACACATTCTAAAGTTTTATGATAACAACCCAATTTAGTTTTGTAAGTAGCCAACCAATCCATACCAATCAACAAGTCATAAGATCCCATGGGAAGTACATTAAGGGTCGCTTGGGTGGGAAATCCACCCATGATGAATTGACAGGCTGGTAGGACATCTGCCACTTTTCTTTTGGTCCCAGTGGATAATTGCACCAACCATGATTTAACATGTTTAATTGGTTGCAGTTTACACTTATCAACAGTCTGAGGGGCCACATAACTCAAATTAGAACTTGGGTCAATTAAAATAGAAACTAGATGGTTGGCGATCATACCTTCCAGCTCCACTACTGAAGCTTGGTGGTCGACTTGATTATTGTCCAAGGATGCATAGATTCGCGGCATGCTCCTAGCCACATCATTGACGATGGTAGCTTATTGGATATTGTATACCCTCTTATTGTTCTGTTTTTTGTGTGGGAAGTCCCTCAATCGATGATATTCTCCACAACCCCAACATTTTAAGGGTTCCTTATTTAGGTTATCAGTATTTCCTGGGGCTATATTAAAAGGTTTATTTCCACTTTGAGAGGGGAAAGTTTGCTGATATACACTTCTAGTAGGAAGGCTCCTTCTAGAATATTTTCCATATTTCTTGAATCTTGTGGATTTAAACCCTTTCTTCTAGAATCCCAAACTACTCCTAGTCTTCCAGTCCTCGTGAGGTCTTGTCTTACTCCTAAACTATTCATAACAATACCTCGCCTTCCAGATAGTTTCTTCTATGGTCTTTGGTTTGTCGAACTCAATTCTATCCCGGTAGGTCTAAGGTAACCCACTAATGAACCACTGCATTTTTACTTTTTCATATTTTATGTAGGGTACATACCTCAGTAGTTCAAGGAATTTATTGAAAAATTCATCTATAGTGAGATGCCCCAACATGAGTTCATAGAACTCCTTAGTCTTCCCATCCATGCATTTCTCTAACAGATACTGCTTCCTGAAGTATTTCTCGAACTATTTCCATGACAAGTCCTTCTCATGGACTCCTTTCACATTCCTAAGGTCTTCCCACCAAATGGAAACCTTTCCATTCAGGTTGAAGATGGCTATTCGAGCCTTCAAGTTTTCAGAGTAGTCATGGACTCTGAAGTATTTCTTTAAACCAAGTAGCCAAGATTCAACCTCTTCTCCCTTCTTAATCTCTCCATCAAAAGAGGGTAGTTTGGCTTTCTTGAATTCTTCAGGATCATGATTTTTGGAACGCTTCTGCTTATTTCCTTTCCTTCAAGAATGTGATCTGGCTCTGCTACTAGAAGATCCTTCAAAGTTACCAGCTTCCTTTCCAGAGGACTCCACCGATGAGTGTCCCCTACCTCCAGGTTGGGCCTTCTTCAAGGTAATTTTCCTAGTGTGGTCACTTATGGAGTCATGTTTTCAGATCTCAGGTGATCTTATGTTGTCGGTCCACATGAATGGTTGTGGGTTCATGCTATAGTTTCCTCTATATGTCAGATAATATCTGCAACAAGACTTCTTTAATTTCTATCTATTTTTCTTTCTCCTTTATCAATATCTCGTTGTCATCCTTGCAACTCTGTAATTCGGACTTGAGGCTCCTTACAGTTTCATCCAGATCTGGAGGGGTTTCCACCACCCTCCTTTCGTCAGATTATTTGTCTCTATTGTGGGAGTCATCCCCCACTTCATGACACATAACCATCCTTTAGTCTTGAAGTTTTTCCGTGATTTACTGACTGTTCGAGTGTTGACAAAAACACTTATTGTTAGCTAACAGTTTATTAGGTCATGAAAAATACATGGTTCAATTTCTTAAATGCATACACATAGTAGAAAGTTTCATTCTTTTCTTTAATAACATTTTTAACCAGACTTTTTAAGAAAGAGGTAAGGTAGGGTGTCACTATTTTAAAAGTACTCCAAATAGAGTTTTAAGAGACTCATTCATAAGCCCAAGTAGGCCAAGTGTTGTAACCATTCTTTGATACCAATTTGTAACACACCCACGACGAGGCTAAAAATAAAAAAAATTCGTCCTCCTTCCAAGAACAAATTCTCTCTCTCTACGGGTTCTAATTTGGAAAGTTTGAGAATTAGCCCGACCCTCCGGTCAAGATTCTCCGATTCTATAAGTCAAAGGAGACTTTGAGACCTTGATAGTCTCACCTCTTAATCAAACACATGCCCTTTCGGCCTTTGGTGCAGGTCTTATGATACCCACGACCTTCTCCTTCGCGCTTCAGTGAAGTCTCAGAGTTGGCGTTCGCCCCTTTCTCTTGATCCCTCCCCGGATGTGACCTTGGGAGATGACCTTGTGCAAACACAAAATTGCGGGCGCGACCAAAGGAAGTTTGAAACCAAACTAATTTTTGGCCCGCAATCCTCCTTGAGCCTCCACGTGTCCTTTCCCCAAAATCGGGGTTTGGATTGCGGCCCGCCCTCAACTTTTTAAAGTTCACGCACCTACGGTCCTCGCAATGCTACCAGACTGTCAATCTCCCAATATTGACGATACTTTCGTAACTGACGGTTCAAATATACCCTTTTCAAATCCATGGACCATATCTTCCCCTCCTAAATCAACGGATGCATTCTCCTTCGTGAATTCTGGACTTCGAGCTTTTGAATTCTCAAACCCTGCTTTCATCCATACATCAATCTTCCAAAGTTGGTGATCTACAGACACCCATCCTCCTAAATCAATGGCCCTACTTCTACTTCGGCTGTTTGACCTTTCAACTAGATCAACAGTCTGGTGGCCCTCTTCTCGATCAACGGTCGAGATCTCCTTCATGTCTCCGGACTTCTGAGATATCAAATCTCAAACTTCACCCTTTTTCCCAATGGATTTTATCCAAAGGTTATGATCCACTGATGCGTTTCCACTCTGTTATCACTCCAAGAAACCCTTTGTGGTTGCAGACCAAAGGTGCTTGGTAACTTAAGAAATAAATGTTTTTGTATTTTGTAAAGATGGATCAATGGGATAACTCAATTCAACTATAACATTCATACATCAAAGTGATAAACAAATAGACAGTGCTCTCCAAGATTGGTTAAACAGTGAGATAGCTTTAAGTGGATGAAGAAACGATTGCTCATAAACCAGTGCAAAGCAGGGCTTAATAAACAACTAAAGAGACTGATAATAATGTC
>ML808336.1:68318-81676 GCA_009831015.1 Picea engelmannii | reverse complement strand
TGTTTTTTCAATTTATTGACCGAACCAGAACCAAGAATTTTCTTAACTAAAAATAACACAAAAGTAGCTTAAGCATGCGACCAATAGCAAGGATATCCTTTTCAAAGTTCAACTGAAAGAACGGTTTTACTTTGAGAGTTAACACACTCGATCTAACGATCGAGGATTACTTCGGGTCTTTACCCAGAGTCCACAAACTCATGCCACATGTTCTTCAGATCTGACGGTTTAGATCTACTTCAGATGATCCGACGATCGACGTTTACTTTGAGTGTTTGCCAAAATCCACAGATTCACACCACCTGTCCTTTGGATCTCCCAGTCCAGATCTATTTTGTCCCTTCGGCACTTAAAATCTTCGACGTTTCAGGATTTGGGAGTTTTAACTCTCAATCTAAAACTCTCGAGGTGATATCTCCGAAGTCTACGATCTGCCACCATGTGTCCCTCTAGACCTGACGACTATGAATTACTTCGGAACTTTAACCAGAGCTCATATATCTACACCACATCTCTACTGAACTCCGACGACCCAGATCCACTTTGGGTGATCCGATGCCTGTGATTAACTTCGGGCGATCTGATGATTCAGATTCACTCTGGCTAATCGTATGGTTGAAATTTACTTCAGACTTCTGACTCTCTGGGCTTCAAAAATCTCAAGTCTCAAACTTGCCTCCTCTCGAACAGAGTCCTCTGGAGTCCACGATCTGTCGCCACATGTCCCTCTGGATCGAGCGGTCCAGATTCACTTCGGGTATTCGGGGTTTGAGCATTTCAACTTTTAATTGAAAACCCTCGAACATATTTCTCCAGAGTCCATGATCCGTTGCCACGTGTCCCTCTTGACGATTGATGGTCCCAAACTACTTCAGGAATTCAGAACTTTGGTAATTCCTCTTCTCCTACGTGTGCAAGGTACTAAGGTTCGTGCACCTTGTTTAGATCAAATGGTTGTTGAGCCTTTGCGATGTGATCCAACGACCACTGTCGCTCCTCCTCCTAGTCTTCTGACTTGCTCCGACTTAGAAGGTTTTCTAAGTGCTCAAAGGATTCGACCTTTGATCCTCCTACGAGCCCGTCTCCTGGATTTCGTCTATGCTCCTGAAAGTGATATCTCTTCTGAGCTTGATCTCTTTGAAGGTTTTCGCCATCCCACACGTTCCTTTCATTTCAGGGATCGCTTCAAACTTAGATTGAAGGTCAACGACGATCGACAGTTCACAGGAATTGTGGGGTCCCAACATGTGGTTTCTTTACTAGGGAGTTCGACCTCCACAATCTAGAAAGTGCTCGCTGGATTCTAGTCTAACCTAGATCGTTGATCCTCCAGCCCGTCGAGATCAACAAAAAGGGTGAATTACGGGCCACGATATAGCGCATCCGCTATTTTCACCTTTGCGCTCTGCAATGATTCCCCACCCTCGATCTCCGTTCATAAATCGACGATGCATATCAATTGCGAGGTTTAACTTGACCTTCGTACAAATTGACATCTCAGAGCCTCGAGCTCCAAAGTTCCTAGACCCAGGTCATGTGGATCTTCATAAAACTCTGGGGCTATGATCCCTGCTCTTAGTCAGGTTTTTGGTTAAGGAAATAAGCACAAGTTTAGAGTCTCCTAGACTACTACTCTGAAGGGAACACCTTCCCGAATCCCAGAGATTTAAGCTCTGAATCAAGGAAAGGTAACTTGTGAGGTTACCAAATTGGTAAATATGCCCAAAGGCTTGCTCCGACTCTGGAACGATGATGTAAATTCATGGGGAAAGCACCTTCGAGTGATTAAACTGGGGAATATGGAAATTTAAGAAGAATTATAGGTTCTCAAAAAAATGAATGAATACTCATAACTTGATCATTTAATACAGAGAAAAAAACCTTTATAGACATATAAATACTTGCATGCATCCATTATTTACAATTAAAAACATAAAGCAAGAAAAAACTTATCAGAACCATAGAGTGTGATGCGAATTCTGAAAGGGGTGCTCGTTTCCACCCAACCATAGGCTCAATCACTCCCAATGGATTTATCACTGGTCATCCCCGATCTTAAGAAACGATGCTTTGAGATTCAATCTCTTACTTCCAACTCAACGAAAGTTAGGGACGAAGGTTACTCTCCTTCTCCCAATACAAAAAATAGATAAGGACGAAGGTTACTCTCCTTCTCTTGGTGCAATATCTATTTTCTGTGATCAGAATTCACTGTTCCTCCTTCAGTCCTTCCTTGGACCCGAGAGTTTCTTCTTTCATCTCTGCATTTTTCTTCGTAGCTCTCCACTTGCCCACCACACTCCCTTTCTTGCCTTTTTCTGCAAGATTGTGTGTGGCTCGAATTTCCAGTCCGTGGTCAGGTATGGAAGCCTTACGGATGGGTGGTCTGCCCCATCCCCTCATTAATTCTTGAGGAGGTCTTCCCACCTACCAGCCCGATTGTAATTCATTCCTGGGTCAGGGGGTTGTTCTGATCTGAGAAAATTAATTCCAACATGGTACTGGTTTGGTGGAGGTTAACACAACCATTCCTGGTCCCCTCCACCACCTTTCACAACATTTCGTGGTCTTTCTTAGCACATACCCTCTTTCAGCAGTCATACACCACGTAACCATTTTCTATTAAAATAACATAATTTACATTCATCGACCTTCTACACAAGGTCCATCAAATCAAATATTCACACTTTTAAGTTTGCCATAGTTCCTTGGTCCATATAGTTATATTTACAAACTGGGGAAACAAGGTGTTACAACGGTTGACCAAAATCTTATAATTTGAGATGATATTCTCCATTACCTTAAAGATAATTTGGTAATGGCTCATAATCGCATGAAGAAACAAGTAGATCAAGGTCGTTCCGATTGTCAATTTGTTGAAGGGGACCAAGTGTTTCTTCGACTACAACCTTATAAGCAAACTTCACTTAAGGCTGAACATTGTCAAAAGCTTGCACCTAAATTTTATGGTCCTTATATAGTTCTCAAGCATGTGGGACCGATCACCTACCAGTTAGCTTTGCCAAGTCATTCTAAGCTCCATCCTATTTTTCATGTCTCATGCTTAAAGAAGGTGATTGGAACTAAGTGCCAAACCGAAACCAGTCTCCCTGAGTTGGATGAAGAAGGATCTACTTAGTTTCAACCACAAGCAATATTGGACCAACTTGAGTGTTGTCTCTGTCACCGCACCATCAAGGAAGTGTTAATACAGTGGAAAGATACAACTCCAACAGATGCCACCTGGGATCCATCTACCATTTTATAGCAATTTCCTCATCTCAAGCCTTGAGGACAAGATTGTTTTTAAGGGGGAGGGCATGTTAGGGACCTAACCTCCCTAACCCTTATGTAGGTAGAATAATATATTTCCCATGTAATAAAGGCCAATATTAATAAGGCCTAGTAATAAGGAAGAATAAGTCAAATGTAAGAAGACCTAATAGAAACTCCTGCTTCTAGAAGATGTTCCTCTAGATTTTTCTTGTGGTAGATAGTTTTAGTATAAATATGAGTCGAGGGCATGAGAAATTTTGTCTGGAGAATTATTGTAATAGAACTCTACTTTGTTGGAGGTTTCCTCCTTGAAAAGGCAAGTGAACATTGTTTCCTATCAATAAAGTTGTTATTTTGGTGTTGTGGTTCCATATAATACGTTGTTCCTCTATTATTCTCTATAATATTTCCATTTTTTGTTGTTATTCCATTGCTATTCTCTGCAATATTTCTCTTTTCTACTATTATAATAGATATGGTACCTAACATACCCTCAATTTAATCTAGGAAACGAAGATGGCTTACCTAGACATTTAACGAAGTAGAGGAAATAAGATCACTTAGGTCTAATTTTTTAGTAATTCATTCATCAAGAAGATATTATTCTTATGTTGCATCAATGTCTTCTATCATTGATGAAAAACCTTCCAATTTTAAGGATGGTAATGTAGAATAAGAATGACAAGATGCCAAGGTTGAGAAGTATAACTCTGTATTGAAAATGATGCATGGGATATTATGTTGAGATCAATGGGGAAATATTTGATAGATTCTAGGTGGATGTTCAATATTAGGCATGCAATGAATGGGAGCATAGAGAAGTACAAAGCCATATTTTTAGCCAGGGGAGTTTTTGAGAAAGAAGTAGTTGACTATGGTGAAGCTTTTTCTCTAGTTGCAAGATATGATTCTATCAGATTCATCATGTATGTTGCATCATTTTTTGGTTGGCCTTTCAATACGAGATGGATGTAAAGACTAGTTTTTTGATTAGACTAATTGAAGAAGGCCCTTTATGGGCTAAATTAGGCACTAGTTGAAATTAACTTGATTATACGTTTGGATGATTGGAGGGGCTAGTTGCAAAGGTATGGTACTCAAGAATTGAAGCATATAATTATTGCCTTATGCATTTCCTATTGTCATTATGCATTTTCTTTTATGTTTATGTCATTATGCATTTCCTTATATGTTTACATTAAAGGACACAATTTGTCTTTATGCAATTCCTATTGTCATAATGTTTAATTTGTCTTTAGGTTTAATTTGTCTTTATGCAATTCCTATTGTCATAATGTTTACTTTCATGTTTAATTTGTCTTTATGCAATTCCTATTGTCATTATGTTTACAATTCCTATTGTCATTATGTTCATTATGTTTACAGTTCATATTGTCATTATGTTTACTTTTATGTTTAATTTGTCTTTATGCAATTCCTATTATCATTATGTTTACAATTCCTATTGTCATTATGTTTACTTTTATGTTTGGATTAAATGATATAATTATTACCTTATGCATTTCCTATTGTCATTATGCATTTTCTTTTATGTTTATGTCATTATGCATTTCCTTATATGTTTACATTAAAGGACACAATTTGTCTTTATGCAATTCCTATTGTCATTATGTTTACAATTGCTAATTTCATTGTGTTTACTTTTATGTTTAATTTGTCTTTATGCAATTCCTATTGTCATTATGTTTACAATTCCTATTGTCATTATGTTCATTATGTTTACAATTCCTATTGTCATTATGTTTGCTTTTATGTTTAATTTGTCTTTATGCAATTCCTATTATCATTATGTTTACAATTCCTATTGTCATTATGTTTACTTTTATGTTTAATTTGTCTTTATACCATTCTTCCTTTTGTGATTATGTTCAATATGTTTACAATTCCTATTGTCATTATGTTTGATTTTATGTTTAATTTGTCTTTATGCAATTCCTATTATCATTATGTTTACAATTCCTATTGTCATTATGTTTACTTTTATGTTTAGATTAAAGGATATAATTATTGCCTTATGCATTTCCTATTGTCATTATGCATTTTCTTTTATGTTTATGTCATTATGCATTTCCTTTTATGTTTATATTAAAGGACATAATTTGTCTTTATGCAATTCCTATTGTCATTATGTTTACAATTCCTATTTTCATTGTGTTTACTTTTATGTTTAATTTGTCTTTATGAAATTCCTATTGTCATTATGTTTACAATTCCTATTGCCATTATATTCATTATGTTTACAATTCCTATTGTCATTATGCTTACTTTTATGTTTAATTTGTCTTTATGCAATTCCTATTATCATTATGTTTACAATTACTATTGTCATTATGTTTACTTTTATGCAATTAGTATTATCATTATGCTATACAGTTCTCAAGCACGTGGGACCGGTCGCCTACCAGTTAGCTTTGCTAAGTCATTATAATCTCCATCCTATTTTTCATGTCTCATGCTTAAAGAAGGTGATTGGAACTAAGTGTCAAACTCAAACCAGTCTCCCTGAGTTGGATGAAGAAGGATCTACTTAGTTGCAACCACAAGAAGTATTGGACCAGCGTGAGTGTTGTCTCTATCACCACACCATCAAGGAAGTGTTAGTACAATGGAAATATACAACTCCAACAGATGTCACCTGGGATCCATATGCCATTTTGTAGAAATTTCCTCATATCAAGCCTTGAGGACAATATTGGTTTTAAGGGGGAGGGCATGTTAGGGACCTAACCTCCCTAACCCCTCATGTAGGTAGAATAATATATTTTCCATGTAATAAAGGCCAATATTAATAAGGCCTAGTAATAAGGAAGAATAAGTCAAATGTAATAAGACCTAATAGAAACTCTTGCTTCTAGAAGATCTTCCTCTAGATTTTTTTTATGGTAGATAGATTTAGTATAAATATGAGTCAAAGGCATGATAAATTTTGTCTGGAGAATTATTGTAATAGAACTCTGCTTTGTTGGATGTTTCCTCCTCGAAAAGGAAAGTGAACATTGTTTCCTATCAATATAGATATTATTTTGGTGTTGTGGTTCCATATAATTCGTTGTTCCGCTGTTATTCTCTATAGCATTTCCATTTTTTGTTGCTATTCCATTATTATTCTCTGCAATATTTCTCTTTTCTACTATTATAATAGACATGGTACCTAACATACCTTCAATTTAATCTAGGAAATGAAGATGGCTTACCAAGACATTTAACGAAGTAGAGGAAATAAGATCACTTAGGTTTACTTTTTGAGTAAGTCATTCATCAAGAAGATATTATTCTTATGTTGCATCAATGTCTTCTATCATTGATGCAAAACCTTTCAATTTTAAGGATGGTAATGTAGAACAAGAATGGCAAGATGCCAAGGTTGAGAAGTATAACTTTGTATTGAAGAATGATGCATGGGAGATTATGTTGATATTAGTTGGGAGATTATGTTGATATTAGGTGGATGTTCAAGATTAGGCATGCAATGAATGGGAGCATAGAGAAGTACAAAACCATATTTTTAGCCAGGGGATTTTTTGAGAAAGAAGGAGTTGACTATGGTGAAGCTTTTTCTCTAGTTGCAAGATATGATTCTATCAGATTCATCATGTATGTTGCATCATTTTTTGGTTGGCCTTTAAATACGAGATGGATGTAAAGACTACTTTTTTTATTAGCCTAATTGAAGAAGACCCTTTATGAAGGCCCTTTATGGGCTAAAGTAGGCACTAGTTGAAATTAACTTCATTATACCTTTGGATGATTGGAGGGGCTAGTTGCAAAGGTATGGTACTCAAGGATTGAAGGATATAATTATTGCTTTATGCATTTCCTATTGTCATTATGCATTTTCTTTTATGTTTATGTCATTATGCATTTCCTTTATGTTTACATTAAAGGACATAATTTGTCTTTATGCAATTCCTATTGTCATTATGTTTACTTTTATGTTTAATTTGTCTTTATGCAATTCTTCCTTTTGTCATTACGTTCAATATGTTTACAATTCCTATTGTCATTATGTTTACTTTTATGTTTAATTTGTCTTTATGCAATTCCTATTATCATTATGTTTACAATTCCTATTGTCATTATGTTTACTTTTATGTTTAGATTAAATGATATAATTATTGCCTTATGCATTTCCTATTGTCATTATACATTTTCTTTTATGTTTATGTCATTATGCATTCCCTTTATGTTTACATTAAAGGACATAATTTGTCTTTAGGTTTAGTTTGTCTTTATGCAACTCCTATTGTCATTATGTTTACTTTTATGTTTAATTTGTCTTTATGCAATTCCTATTATTATTATGTTTACAATTCCTATTGTCATTATGTTTACTTTTATGTTTAGATTAAATGATATAATTATTGCCTTATGCATTTCCTACTGTCATTATGCATTTTCTTTTATGTTTATGTCACTATGCATTTCCTTTATGTTTACATTAAAGAACATAATTTGTCTTTAGGTTTAGTTTGTCTTTATGCAATTCCTATTGTTATTATGTTTACTTTGTCTTTATGCAATTCCTATTATCATTATGTTTACAATTCCTATTGTCATTATGTTTAGAGTAAAGGATATAATTATTGCTTTATGCATTTTCTTTTATGTTTATGTCATTATGCATTTCCTTTATGTTTACATTAAAGGACATAATTTGTCCTTAGGTTTAGTTTATCTTTATGCAATTACTATTGTCATTATGTTTACAATTCCTATTGTCATTATGTTTAATTTTATGTTTAATTTGTCTTTATGATATCATTGGGAAGTTGTCCTAACATATTGTGATTCATTGGGAAGTTGCCAAAATGAGATATTTGAATGCTATAATTCATTATAGCATGAAGTATGTGGGACATAAAAAACAATTGCTATACACATTTCTAGATTCAAATAAAACATGAAAGACAAACACAAAGATAATTACTTTAAATTACTTACTACTTAAGCACAAAGATAATTACTTCAAATTACTTACTACTTAAACTTGAGATCATATATGATTTTTGGATTCAATTGGCAATTTCACAGATTAAACTTAAACAATATATATGGCACTATCATCTACTTATTGCGATGCCATCTAACTTTACATGTTGATTGCAGAGTTTTGAGTATATTGTAGAGAAGAAGGAAATAAATAATTTTAATTCAAAATGACCACTAACAAAGAGGTAGGAAGAGAAAGTAGACCAATCATTTGGAAAGAAAATTTTCTTAGGCCTAATAATGAGGTACACCATACCATTTTGAATTTTAACGTGTGGCTAAAAAAAAACGTGCCCGATGTTACTTTAGGAAAGAAATGCCACCCAGATAATTCTGCCTAATAATCCTGCTCAGACAGATGTGTGTAGCAACCACATCTCTTCTCAGAGATAACTAACACCATTCGAGCAAGTGTTTCATTTCTGCAGTTTTACATTTTCATCCTATTTCATTTATTCAATAGAAGATATTGTTCACTGGATATATGTGTTGTTCTTCATATCTCCGTGTTTGTTGTATTCAGTCTGTTAATCAATTCGTTTCGCTCCTAAATTCAGATCAACTGTTTAGTGACCTTGAGCTATTCATACTTATTTACCCATGCCCATGGATATGGGTTATGACGATCATGAACTTTCAATCCAAGCTTTCTAACTAGATCTGTTGCTATGAGGTTGGCCTATAAATTGAAATCGAATAGAGTGCTCATCTTTGTCTTCTTTACTTGGATAATAATATGGTAGAACTTATTCATCTCCTTCTATTCATTGTGATTAAGGATACTCAGGTTCAACTCCTTTTGCACTATAGTGAAGACAATATTTTCATCTACATCTGAGCTAATTTCTACCTAGTTGTTTGAATCCATGGATATTAGGCTTTAGGGGAGCAAGTTTTTCTTCGACTGCAACCTTATAAGAAAACTACACTCAAGGCTGAACATTATCAAAAACTTGTGCCTAAATTTTATGGTCCTTATACAATTCTCAAGCGCGTGGGACTGATTGCCTACTAGTTAGCTTTGCCAAGTCATTCTAAGCCCCATCTTGTTTTTCATGTCTCATGCTTAAAGAAGGTGATTGGAACTAAGTGCCAAACTCAAACCAGTCTCCCTGAGTTGGATGAAGAAGGACCTATTTAGTTGCAGCCACAAGCAACATTGGACCAACGTGAGTGTTGTATCTATCACCGCACCATCAAGGAAGTGTTAGTACAGTGGAAAGATACAACTCCAACAGATGCCACCTGGGATCCAACTACCATTTTGTAGCAATTTCCTCATCTCAAACCTTGAGGACAAGATTGTTTTTAAGGGGGAGGGTATGTTAGAGACCTAACCTCCCTAACCCCTCATGTAGGTAGAATAATATATTTTCCATGTAATAAAGACCAATATTAATAAGGCCTGGTAATAAGGAAGAATAAGTCAAATGTAAGAAGGCAGAATAGAAACTCCTGCTTCTAGAAGATCTTCCTCTAGATTATTCTTGTGGTAGATAGATTTAGTATAAATATGAGTCGAGGGCTGAAATTTTTTGTCTGGAGAATTATTTTAATAGAACTTTGCTTTGCTAGAGGTTGCCTCCTCGAAGAGGCAAGTGAACATTGTTTCCTATCAATAAAGATATTATTTTGGTGTTGTGGTTCCATATAATTCATTGCTCCGTTGTTATTCTCTACAATATTTCCATTTTTTGTTTCTATTCCATTGTTATTCTCTGCAATATTCCTCTTTTCTACTATTATAATATACCCTCAATTTAATCTAGGAAACAAAGATGGCTTACTAAGAAATTTAACGAAGTAGAGAAAATAAGCTCACTTAGGTCTACTTTTTGAGTAAGTCATTCATCAAGAAGATATTATTCTTATGTTGCATCAATGTCTTCTATCATTGACACAAAACCTTCCATATTTAAGGATGGTAATGTAGAACAAGAATGGGGAGATGCCAAGGTTGAGAAGTATAACTCCGTATTGAAGAATGATGCATGGGAGATTATGTTGAGATCAATGGAGAAATATTTGATAGATTCTAGGTGGATGTTCAAGATTAGGCATGCAATGAATGGGAGCATAGAGAAGTACAAAGCGAGATTTTTATCCAGGGGAGTTTTTGAGAAAGAAGGAGTTGACTATTCTGAAGCTTTTTCTCTAGTTTCAAGATATGATTCTACCAGATTCATCATGTATGTTGCATCGTTTTTTGGTTGTCTTTTCAATACGAGATGGATGTAAAGACTACTTTTTTTATTAGCCTAATCGAAGAATCCCCTTTATGGCCTAAAGTAGGCACTATTTGAAATTAACTTGGTTATACCTTTGGATGATTGGAGGGGATAGTTGCAAAGGTAAGGTACTCAAGGATTGAAGGATACAATTATTGCCTTATGCATTTCCTATTGTCATTATGCATTTTCTTTTATGTTTATGTCATTATGCATTTCCTTTTATGTTTACATTAATGGACATAATTTGTCTTTAGGTTTAATTTGTCTTTATGCAATTCCTATTGTCATTATGTTTACAATTCCTATTGTCATTATGTTTACTTTTATGTTTAATTTTTCTTTATGCAATTCCTATTGTCATTATGTTTACAATTACTATTGTCATTATGTTTACTTTTATGTTTAATTTGTCTTTATGCAATTCCTATTATCATTATGTTTACATTTTCTATTGTCATTATGTTTACTTTTATGTTTAATTTGTCTTTATGCAATTCCTATTATCATTATGTTTACAATTCCTATTGTCATTATGTTTACTTTTATGCAATTCCTATTGTCATTATGCTTACAATTCCTATTGTCATTATGTTTACTTTTATGCAATTCCTATTATCATTATGTTTACAATTCCTATTGTCATTATGTTKACTTTTATGTTTAATTACATTTATGTTTAGATTAAATGATATAATTATTGCCTTATGCATTTCCTATTGTCATTATGCATTTTCTTTTATGTTTATGTCATTACCCATTTCCTTTTATGTTTACATTAAAGGACATAATTTGTCTTTATGCAATTCCTATTGTCATTATGTTTACTTTTATGCAATTCCTATTATCATTATGTTTACAATTCCTATTGTCATTATGTTTAATTACTTTTATGTTTAGATTAAAGGATATAATTATTGCCTTATGCATTTCCTATTGTCATTATGCATTTTCTTTTATGTTTATGTCATTACCCATTTCCTTTTATGTTTATGTCATTAAASGACATAATTTGTCTTTAGGTTTAATTTGTCTTTATGCAATTCCTATTGTCATTATGTTTACTTTTATGCAATTCCTATTATCATTRTGTTTACAATTTCTATTGTCATTATGTTTACTTTTATGTTTAGATTAAAGGATATAATTATTGCCTTATGCATTTCCTATTGTCATTATGCATTTTCTTTTATGTTTATGTCATTATCCATTTCCTTTTATGTTTACATTAAATGACATAATTTGTCTTTATGCAATTCCTATTGTCATTATGTTTACTTTTATGCAATTCCTATTATCATTATGTTTACAATTTCTATTGYCATTATGTTTACTTTTATGTTTAGATTAAAGGATATAATTATTGCCTTATGCATTTCCTATTGTCATTATGCATTTTCTTTTATGTTTATTGTAACAACCCTGGTTAAATAGTTGCATAGGGATTATTAAGTATAATTAATTAGATAATTAATTGTCCTAATATGGTTTAAGTTAAACAATGAGTAGTATTATTATTAATAATAATTTATTTATTTATTAATTAATTGTTATAACTGTTGATTGATTAATTAATTAATTAATTGATTACTTAACACATTCAATGATTTAGGTAAATCATTAAGGGGCTTAATAACTTTAATTTAATCATTATGAAACTTTACGTATGAAAGGTTAAGGATAAGATAATAAAGGAAGGGGATAAGGTAATAATGGGGAGGATAAGGTAATTAATGGAGGATAGGGAGTCAATGAATGAAGGAGAAGATATGATGGGGAAGAGTCCTACGGGAGATCATCATGAAATATTGGGGAGAGGAGCCTTATTGGAGGAGGTCTGTATTTCTGTGGGAGATTGGGATATCTTTCTGGTTTTTTTTTGAGGAGTTTGGTTTTTAGGTTTGGGTGAACCATTGTAGGGGGCACCAGGTTGTTGGGGGTTTTGGGCATGGGGGCTAGGATTCCTTACAGTATCCTGGAGCTAGGGAGCCAGACAGGCTGCTCCTAGCTGGCTGGGTGGGTAGTTGGTTTGTGCAGGGTTTGGTCAAAGCAATAGGCTGGGCAAGGCAGTAGGGAGGACCACCAGATAAGCGAGAGTTTAGCATTAGGAAGAGGTATTTTATTTATGAAATTGTTGAGTTATGAGATGATTATGTAATTTATTTTCATGATGTGGATAAATTTAATTTCTGCTAAATATTATATGCTTATATGACGATTAATGATTTATTTACACACTGAAAGAAATTCTATGTTTAATTTTATGAAATTTTACCAGACTTAAGTAATTTACGGTTCTTACACATGGTATCAGAGCTTCAATTGAAGCACTGGAGCCTTAAGGGCCTACCTACCCGCCTACCCAACTTAGGAATGGAATTGTAACCACCCAGAATTAAAAAAAAAAAACCCTGAAACCCTTTAATTAGATGAAAATCCAAGTTCCAGCTCCACCCCCGCCTAACCTGCAAGCCAAGCATAATTTTTTTTTTTTTAAAACAAATATAAATATAAATAACATACGTATTGAAAATGTAAAGGAAGCATTTACTAGGCCAAAACATGGATATAATTGCATAATTTTATTGTCTGAGTTCTTATTATGATGCACCCTCGATCTAACAATTCATTTATCATAAGCATTCAGAGAATTATTTTTTTTCTTTTCATTTTGGGCTGGAAAATGCTCATGGCTCAAACCAATCTCCATGCTTATTTCAAAGATTGATTGATTTATTTATTTTGGGCTGGCAAAGCCCAGGGTTCTGTTATCACTCTGTAAATTTCCTAGAGGTTGAAAAAGAGGAAATCTGCAAAGGTAACCTTAACCAACCACTTTTAGAG
>ML808335.1:262141-276405 GCA_009831015.1 Picea engelmannii | reverse complement strand
TGTGTGGGCCCTGGTATCCAACCTATGGGATTCAAGCCCCAAGGAAGCCCAAGCTAGGCTTGTTATTCCAAATATGTCCACCAAACAAGGTCCTGCAAAGACAATGAATACACCCTCCAAGGATCTCAATTCAAATGCATCATGATGAGTAAACAAAATCAATAAAAGAGCCTTCATTTCTTCTCCATTTTTCTTGTGTACTAGGTACCCATAGAAGGATTTGATTATTGTTGAAACTAAAATTCCCTACAATGTGGAACATTTACATCTTCCCCTTTACACAACGACATCTTATTCCCTTCAACCACTTGTAAGGACTCTTGAAAATTTGGGGAATGAGAGAATGGGGAGTTGCAATGCTTAATTTCCTCATTTATCTTGATGGACCCAAAAGTATATGGAATAAATATAATGTCATGAGTCAAGTATATAGGTGGATTTTTTACTACGTCGCATAGAGAACCAATTCCTCCTAACTTAGTGGACCTAAAAATAATATAAAATCTAATGAAGAACTAAGTGCTAGGTATGTGGGATGATTAAGGAATCTGGGGGAAACATAAAGAGAGAAATCCTCTAATATATATGAACCTAAGAAATATACGAAATACAATTTATCTTAAGGTGTTGGGCTTGTGGGAAGATTTTTGAAGTTAGGATATTACAAAGGGTGAAATCCATTATGGTTTTGTAGGGATAAAAATATTTATCTGATATGATTTGCACTGAGGATTTAGCATATGGAAAGAGATTGTTGGATGATCCTTTTAGGCTCCAAGTTGTGACCCTTTTGAGCTTCAACAGATTGTTGTTGGTTTGTCTATCCAACAAATCAATAAGAAACTCATGACATGAAAGGGAGAAATAGGATATGAATTTTAATAACTTATTTTTCCCTTCAATGGTAGGTTTGTAGTTGGCACGCTAGGCTTCACAAATGACAATAGGCCTTAGTAATATAAAAGGGACTTAGAGTTGTAACTCATATGCATCTGACTTCTTTCCAACCAATAGGTACATACCTCAGAAAAGTATCTAGATCGTACATGACCAAATGACATCCAACCAATAGGCACAAACCTCAGACAATTAGCTAGCTCATACACTTTCTAGGATTATTGACGATGATAGGTTAGGTCATCCATATTCAATATCATCCTCGTGGATGCTATATGGGTTTGACAGGAGCATGAATACTTTAAGAGTGCATACCCATACTGTCATTTCACTCTCAACAAAAAGATTATGTGATGATGCATTTATCGTCCAACAAATATCCATTTAATTTAGAAGTAAGGAACAATAGAGAGCTTAAACTTTTAATGAACATAAACCTCGAAAAAATCAAGGTTTAATGGCCCCAATTGTTACGACTCCAAGCGAAGTGAAAAGTGCATTTTTTTTTTGTTTTTAGGTAGGAAGGAAATGACGACAACAATTAAACCACACCATCCGATGATGAACACCACACATGCAGATTAGGCAACAAACAACAACGAATCTACACACTAGCACATCGAGCAACTGGGTGAAACATGCATAAATTAAAAAGAAAGAAATGACTACCTGCCTGACACAACACGACAATGCCTACAAGCTAAGGACAATGTCCACAATCCCCACACAACGGCCTCGACGAACAGTAACTAGAACCTCTATGGCACACAAAACCAAACGCATGAAGGCATTACAACCCAAGCACCAACAACAACTACAATGAACAACGCCCACAATGGGAAGGACAAACTCCATCCAAGTTATCATTCACCTCTATCCATTAGGGCACGCAATGATCCCCTCATCTAGAATCATGTCGTCGCCAGGTGATAGGTGTGACAGTAACCATGGAACAACCAACATATCTAGACCTTTAACCCAAGCTAAAATCAATGCGCTAGGAGATTGAATTAACCGCCAACCACAAGACGACTAACCCCAACACCCAAATGATAGGCCAACAGACACAAGGTGACAAACATCTATTAATTAAATTGTGCAACTAGTCGAAGGGTTCTTTCTTTCTTAAGAGACACTTTTTATCAACGAATTCTCCCGCACTGTGAAACAAATATAATTGAGTAATAATTATAAACTTCATGTGCAGAAATTTTCTATTTTAAATATCTATGTAGTGAAAGCAATAATCAGTCATTTTCTCAACCATATATATATAAATATAGAGAAAAGGTTTAAATAAAGAGAATAGAGTTAGACAACTAGTGATAGGTCAATGGAAAACTTGTATCTCACAAAAACTTTAGAAAATAATTGAAGAACTCAAGGTCATATCTCACAATATGTTCATCAACGTTTGTGCACACTTATTAACATCTCTCCAATGAAATTTTAGTTTTATAAATAAACTTAAACTTTTAAATATGAAAAGAAAATAATGCAAAAGAATTATCACATTATTCTTTTTAAAAGATGATTAAAAAGGGGGATACTTTGGCATATAAGACAACTACACACAATTAAAAGTTTATATAAAAAGGGTATAATTACATGACTGATCTAATTAAAACTTTGATATACTTACAGAACTTACAGAGATGATACAATTTCTGAAATAAAACATTGATATAATTAAACGTGGTAGAATTCAAATGTGGATAGAGTTAAAACGTTGACATGATTAAACTTTGGCATAACTACAAAATAATATAATTGTAGAATTGATATCAAAGTTAGTAGTAATTAAAACTGTTGATATACAGAAACATTTCACATGAATACCCAACAGTTATTCACCTACAAAAATGTTGTCAAATGCATGCAACATTGTCCTTTCGTAATGTTGTCAGTAACAATGTAATTAAAGTTGTTTGTTATTAAATGTTATTGTATCCTTGAAGTCACTGCCAACCATCCATATTGTTATTTATTGATAGCATTAATGAATCCAAGAAAGATCGTTGTCAACAATGTGTAAGGCAGTCTAACAAAAATTTATTGTATCTATTAATAGATCTATTGCCCAGTCTTTTGATAAAACTATGGATAACTATGTGGAAAAATATTGAGTAATGTGGGTTATTTATTGTGTAGCAATATGGGTGAAAGGCCTGGTAAAATATAATTAAAACGCTACAATATTTAAACTCTAGGTAACATGATAATCGCTATTCATGTAATCAATAATCACATAACCTAAAATCGTTATTCACATAACAGATAATTGTTATTCCTATAATCATTATTTACATACACTAAATGTTGTTGTCTTATTTTTACACAGAATACATCTAAGAAAATGTTGTCAATCGTTGTCATATAAAAGATCTCATTGTGTTCCAACATATATATAATTCATTACTAATAAATCAATAAAACCATACTAACATGCTATGTAAAATGATAAGGTGAATTTGAAACTCTCAACATTGGAACTCTGCCCAGCAATCATTGTGTAAAATTTCATTTTAAAGGGGATTTAAACACTAAGAAGGATGGCTCGCTACCCAGCAATTTTGCTGCCTAGATTTGTTGTGGTTAGAGAAAATAGACGGAGCATAAAAATTCAATGTCATACAGATGTAGGTTCATTGTGAAAGGAATGAGACTTATCATCATGCTGTAAATTATTACCCAAAAATGTTGGGAAACATCCAAAGGAAACACTGGGATATCAAAACTTAAAAACGCAGACGTATACATAATTTAAAACACTGATATTTTTCCAATCGAGGAGCTAGGAACAATGATTAAAGTCGCTAAATCTAAAAAGTGAATGCAAATTCGTTGCCACCCAATATATAATCGATGCTATGGTGAAAGGGATATCGTTGGTAATAATTTATTAAATAAATATTGTCTTGATACATATCATAAAACGATGTCCCAAAATCTTTTTGTCAAACATTAAAAACTGTCCAAGCACAGTCAATAGGAAAAAGGGTAATCGTTGACTTTACAGAGGGTAATTCGAAGACAAGTAAAATGGTAAAACACAGAGTTGATATAAAAACATAGAGAGTATTAAGTTGTTCACGGAGAGGAATGGTAAACAATACACATAATTACTCAATCACAAGAAGTCTCAATGACAATCATTCAACCAAGAATCAATCAACGTAGAGATCAGTAAGGGTAGACAATTGGGAAAAATTTTATCCTTCGCTCATCATCCATGCACAGAAAAGCAGGGCACTAGAATCTATAGGTCTATAAACACCGAAGTGATGACCATTGATTCATCTCCTGGCTAACTACTTAGGCATGGACTGATGACCTAGGGATAAGGGCAGAAGATAAAGCACAATCTAATAATAATAATCAATAAAACCCACACATATAAGTTACTATCAGAACTTGGGTTCTCTAAAGGAAATCCATCAGAAAATAGCAAGCAAGGGGATTATAATATCGTAGGAAAGCAGGGGCAAGACAATGCATGGAAATGAAATATTAAATGAGCACAGATAACTAACATGAGTAAATTTAAATTGATTGCAAGTAACAATTAAACCAGCATAGCTTAGCCAAACGTGATTGCTCAGTAGTTTATGTCCCGCACACACTCTATCCATATTCTAGTTGTCGACCGATTGACCTCACCAATTCCTCCCAGACAATGCTAGGGGTACTCGTCTTCCCCCTGAGCCCCTCTAGTCGCAAAGGAGCCACACACACTATACCAAAGAATAGCTAGAACCCAGATCTCCTCGCAAGGTCAAGCTACCACTGGTTACCCGAGCTGGGTATCCCAACTCCCACAATATAAGTCAATCAAGACACAAATTTTTCAACGTAACATTACGCATAAAGATCAGATCCATACTCCTCCTCCTCCATCCTTTTTATAGAGTTTTTAAATGATTTATTTCCTAAATTCTCATTTAATTTATTTTTCAATATTTTAATTAGCATAAAACCTCCCCCGTACACATGTCACCCATCCCCCTAGTTGCACCAGAAATTAAATTCATTATTTATTTAATTATTCCTATTTCCCTCACCCACCAAAAAACATTCCTAAAAACGCTCTTTGGTGTCCCAATATTCTCTTACACATTTTAAATGACTTACGCCTTTACTAAATGCCTAGTTAAGTTCATAATTAGAAAGTTCTTAAAGGCAAGATTCCTTACTATGTCAGACATTCATCTTTTTCCTTACATTTCCCCCTTTTTTTATGTTTCCCCTTTTTCCCTTAGTTTCCAATTTTTTTCAAGTTTCCCTCTTTTCCCTTTATAACTAAAACTCAAATTAGCAAGTGTAGAAAAAACACCTTTTACCCCGTTTTCTTTTTAATTAATAATTTTTCATTAGCATAAGTAGAAAAAAACAATCATTTCCCTTTTAAAATTGTAATCCCTATTGTAATTTGATTTTAATAATTTAATTGAATTTCTTACCCCCTTCTTGTTATAGGTTTAATTATAATTATTAATTTTTCACCACATGTGTTACTTAGACCTAGATTTTAATTTCACTAGGTTGGGCTACATTTTTATTAGGGAAATGTTTTTAAAATATTACTTATCATGCCATTCATTTTAAGGCCAACTAGGTTTATTCACTTACCCGTTGAAATCGTGGCATTCCCTTCAGGATGCACTAGGTTCTCCAAGGGTTCCACTCGCCTTCTTTTGTTTTCCTTGCGCAACGTGCCCTTCAGGATGCACTACGTGCTCCAAGGGTTCCACTTGCCTCTTTTGTTTCCTTGCACGATGTGCCCTTCAGGACGCACTACATGCTCCAAGGGTTCCACTCACATTCTTGACTGACATGGTAGACATCAAAAAACCCTAGAGTCAATACTCTTCCAGGTGATGTTGTGGGCGACTGAGGGCCTCTAAGGAATAAGGACCTTGCCTTATTGCGCACCCCTTAGAATCATCGTGAGTGACTGTCACAGTCTTCCCTCACGTCATTGTGGGTCTTATCGAACTAGGTAATCGTTAACCTACAATTTGAGCCATAGTGGGAGTGCTAGTAGGCTACGACAGGGTTGTTTTCCACACCTCTACCTCAAAGTCTCTGGTTGTCGTACGTGACCCCTCTACTCCACATCTGAGTCTGTTCGACAAGTTATTGTCATCCTGCATCATAAACAATCATGTCAGCAATAATAATCAATCATCATAACATCCAATCAAATGTACATATGTCATATCAACAACAATCAAACCCCAATAGTCCACTCCCTGACTCAATCCAGAGTCCAAGGGGTTTCATCGATGCCTCTACATCCTCGAGGTCCAAGGTCCTGCACACTCAGGAGAACCTAGTCAATAGCACCTGTCTATGTAAATACACAAAATAACATATCATCATATCCATAATTCCTGATAATCATAATCAAACGGCTAATAGTATAATAATTTGGGTCACTTGCAAGAAAGTATCCTCAAAGAATAAGTTCTCTCAGTGTGCGCAAGAGCAGGATGTTACATACACCCCCTCTTGGTCTAAAATTTATTCTGAATTTTCACAGTATATAAGTGCCGAAATAATTTGTATCACAGTATCACAAGTCTATCTATCAAACAAAAATGGAAATTGTTGGCGCATATCATATGCGTACTCCCAGGTCGCCAAGTGCGGACTATAGTTGTCCCACTGGACCTTGACCTGATCTACTGTTCGATGTCATATCTATTGAATGCAATGATCTAGGATGAGGATTGTCTCAATCGTGAGCACACCCTTATCCGATACTTGCAAGGAACTCATGTCAATAACATGTGTAGGATCACTAATATAATGTCTCAAAACAAATACGTGAAAAGAATTGTGCATATGCCTCAAAGAATTAGGCAAGGCTAGTCGATAGGCCATGGGCCCCTTCCTTTCCATGATCTCGAAAGGTCCCATGAACCTAGGAGATATTTTAGCACCCTTTCCAAACTTGATTGAACTATTAAGTGGTTTCACCTGAAAGAAGACTCGATCACCAACTTCGTAACTATGGTTGAAACAGTGTGCATCGGCATAACTCTTTTGTCGATCTTGCGCTTCTTTGATCCTTTGCCTTATTGTTTTCATTTGATATTTCATTTCTTTGATCACTTCTGGTCTCACTAGGACCCTATCCTCAAGTCGATCTCAACTCAAAGGTGTATGACACGATCTCCCATAAAGAAACTCGAAAGACGCCATCTTAATGGTGTTTTGGTAACTGTTGTTATATGTGAATTCTACCAATGGAAAGAATTATTTCCAATGCTTTTGTTGGTCCATCACATACATACGCATCATGTCCTCCAAGATTTGATTTGTTCATTCAGTCTTCTCGTTTGTCTCTGGGTGATACATAGTACTAAAGTTAAGTTGGGTTCCCAAGTCCTCTTGGAAACTAGTCCAAAACCATCCAGTAAACATCGATCCTTGATTGGATATATCCTCTTAGGCACGCCATGTAGCCTCACAATCTCACTAATGAAAAATCTAGCTATGTCAGGTTCCTGATACGTCATATGCACAAGAATAAAATGAGCACTCTTCGTCAAAGTGTTGACTACCACAAAAATCAAGTCGTGTCTCCTTGTCGTCAGTGGAAATCCAACAATGAAATCCATCAAAATGAGCTCCCATTTCAATTCCAAAATAGTGTGTGGTTGTAGTAATCCTACTAGATGTCTATGTTTAGCCTTCACCTACTGAAATTCTAGATATCTTGCCACATAGTTGACTATGTCTTCCTTCATTCCTTTCCAAAAGAATAAGGGTTTAAGGTATGCCCTCATCTTCTTGACTCTAGGATGAACCATGTACACTTATTTTTTAGCCTCGTTTAGGATCAAGATCCTCAACTCGTCGTTCATTGGTATGTAAATTCGATTTTTAAATATCAATAATCCATCATCGTCTGACATAAATCCTTCAAATCTTAGTACCATCATGTTGTTTTGTCTGATTAAATACTTGACCTCTTTGTACCAATCATCGTCACGCTATAAAGTTAGAATATTTTCACGTAGATTCGTCTGAAGAGGCAACACCGAAAAGATGTGTGGTCTCTGACTCAATGCATCTGCCACTTGTTTCACTATTCCTTTTATGTAAGTGATCTCGAAATCATACTCGCTAAGAAATTCCGACCAACGTCGTTGTCGCACATTCAGGTCACTTTGCGTAAAGATGTGTTGTAGTCCACAGTGGTCTATTTTTAGTTCAAATTTTTGTCCAATAAGGTAGTGTCTCCAAACCTTCAAGGCATACACAATGGATAACAACTCCAAATCGTGTGTCGCATATTTCTCCACATTCCTTCTCAACTTTCTCAAGATGTAAGAGATCACTCGATTGTCTTGCATCAAGACTTCGCTTAAGCCTTCCTTGGATGTGTCAGTGCATCCCAAGAAGTTTGCGCCCATGTTAGGGACCTTTAGTATCTTTGTTGTTGTCAACGGCTCTTTGAGCCTCCAAAAGGATTCCATGCATTTCTCGGTCCAAACAAACTTCTTGTTCTTCTTCTTCAATTTCGTGATCGAATTTTCTATCTTCAAAAATCCCTCGACAAACCATCGATAGTATCCTACTAAACCCATGAATCTACTCAGTTTAGGGACATTCGTCGATGCAGTCCATTCCATAATAGCCTCGACCTTTTCTAGATCCACATTGATACCTTCGTCGGAGATGACATGCCCTAAGTAGTGAATCTTTGATTGATAAAATGAGCATTTAGACAATTTCCCATACAATTTGTGCTCTGGCAGACATTGTAGTACCAAGCACAAGTGCTTGTCATGCTCCTCCATCATCTGAGATTAAATCAAAATATAGTCAATGAATACATGGACGAACTTTTCCAAGTACTCATGGAACACCTCATTGATCAAACTCATAAATACCCCTGGGGCGTTCGCCATTCCAAATGGTAAAACGATAAACTTGTAATGTCCAAACCTTGTCTTAAAGGCAGTCTTAGGGATGTCATCCTCCTTGATTTGTAACTATTGATACCCTAATCTCGAGTTGATCTTTGAAAACATCATTGCACCCTTCATATGATCAAACAGATCATCAATCCTTGGCAACGGATATTGATTCTCGATCATTGCCTTGTTCAATTGACGGTAGTCAATGCAGAGTCTCCATGACCCATCCTTCTTTCACATGAAAATAACAGGCGCACCCTATGGTGACACACTTGGACGTATGAATCTCGGGTCCAGCAACTCTTTCAGTTGCATTCTCAACTCCTATAACTCTGGGGTCGACATCTGATAAGGCATTCTTGGTATCAATTCAGTCTCTGGTTTTAGGTCTATGGTAAATTCCAATTCCCTCCCTGGTGGCATCCTAGGTAACTCCTCCGGGAAGACATCCACAAACTCTCTCACCACTAGAAGGTTTTCTAGACCTTTCGCTACTCCCTTTTCATTTAAAACAAGGATCACATAAAGTTTATACCCCTTGTGAATGCTCTTCTGTAGCTGCAAGGAGGAGATGAACCTCAGGAAAAATCCTTGGTTCTGACCTACAATCACGCATATTTGTCCCTCATCATCAACCAAGATCAATCATTTCATCTTACAGTTGAGTATCACCTCATGTGATTTCAACCAGTCCATATCGATCACGAAGTCATAAGATCCTAAGATCATGACGTATAGGTTGGCCCTGGTGACAAACTCTCCCAGGTTAAGAGTATAGCCCATAACCTTCCCTCCAACCTTTTGTTTGGCTCCCAAATCCACCTCTACAAATATAAACTCATCATGTTAGACTGCCTTTACCTTAATTATTTTTAGCACTGCACCTGAAATGAAACTACTGAGATCTATAAAAATACTAAGGGTTTGGTCAGCGACAGTATCTGATGTCTCGAGCACAATCGATTGGTGCTCTGCCTAGAATTTATTCATCATTGCATGAATCTAATGGGCCTTGCCCAAATATCTCATAGTAGTGGTTCTAGCTGATCCAGATGCTCTAGTCCTCTCCACTGGGAAGTCATGCTGGTAGTGTGGCTACCCACATGTCCAACACCCCTTCTTTGGTCCAGTACTCCTGGTACCTAAAGTAGAATTTGACGGCCCATCAGCCTGGAATCCTGGTAGGTTATGTTGAACAAACCTAATATGATGTTGTTGCGGTCGACGATGTTGTTGATGATATGGTCCTTGGTAAGGAGTCTATTATTGATGCGTTGGTCATCGAGGTGTAGTGAAAGTGGATCCTCTCTGGAAGCCACAATATCTCAGTGAGCGCCTAGCTAGCGTCTGATGATGTTTCACACCAGATGACACCTTCCCTACTGGTCTCGTTGGGGTCCATCTTTGAACCTCGTTGATAAGATCCTCCTCTACTATGAGGGCCTTTTGGACGACATCATACAAGGTCTAAGGTATCATAATCCTAAAATTTTCATGTATGCTGACATTAAGGCCAAACAAGAACATGTTGACCTTAAGTTTCTCAGTATTCAGGTGTGGAGCATATCAAAGAAACTCCATAAAATGGGCCTTGTACTTGGGCATTGTACATCCACCCTATCACAAGGCGTTGAACTCATTGAGCTGACACTCAATGAATTCATCTAATAGGTACCTCTCTTGGAACTGTTCCTCGAACAGTTCCCATGAAATGTCTTCGACGACCATGTTCAATTGTGGCAAGAGTGTTGTCCACCATAGAAGAGTGATCCCCTTCAGTTGAAAGACTGCCATCTGGACCTTCATGTTGGAGGTATAGTCACGAAGTGCAAATCACATCGCCATATTCTCAAGCCATGCCTCAGTGGCTGCGTCATCTGGGGCACCAAAGAACTCAGGAAATTTGACCTTCTTGAGTTCGCAGTGAATGCTACCAGTATCGACCGGAGTGTGCAGAGGACCCTCAGGGGGTTTCGGCTCCCTGGCCTCATCTCTTTCCAAACAGTTTATCATTTCCTCATACATCCACTGAAAATACCTCATCAGTCCAACCACATCACCCACCTTTATTTGTTCCTACCCGACAACTTGTTCGCCTCCCTAGGGGTTAGACCCCTTAAGCGTGGATGCTACTAGAGGCATCATGCCTCCTCCCCTAGCACCACACCATCTACCTCTACGGTGTCCTCTAACCATTATTACCTGCATGAATACAAATCAAATTAATTAGCAACCTTATAATCAGAAATCAAATCAACAACATCCCTAGTGATCCCAAAGTCGCGGGTCGAAACCCGCTTTGATACCATATGTAATGACCCCAATTATTATGACTCCAAGCGAAGCAAAAAGTGATTTTTTTTTTTTTAGGCAAGAAGGAAATGACAACAACATTTAAACCACACCATCTGATGACAAACACCACGCACACAGATCAGGCAACAAAAAAAATGTCTCTACACACTAGCACATCGAGCAACTAGGTGAAACATGCGTAAATTAAAAATAAAGAAATGATTACCCACCCGACACAACACGAAAACGCATACAAGTTAAGGACAATATCCACAATCTTGACACAACAGTATCGACGACCAGTAACTAGAACCTCTATGGCTCACAAAACCAAATTCATAAAGGCGTTACAACCCAAGAACCAACAACAAGTACAACGAACAACACCCACAACGAGAAGCACAAACTCCTCCCAAGTTATCATTCACCTCTATCCATTAGGGTGTGCAATGATCCCCTCATCCAGAATCATGTCATCGACAAGTGATAGGTGTGATAGTAACCATGTCACAACCAACATATCTAGACCCTTAACCCAAGCTAAAATCAACGCGCTAGGAGACCGAATTAACTTCCAACCACAAGACGACTAACCCCATCACCCAAATGACAGGCCAACAGATGCAAGGTGAAAAACATCCATTAATTAAATTGCACAACTAGATGAGGGGTTCTTGTTTTCTTAAGTGACACTTTTTATCAATGAAGTCTCCTGCACTGTGAAACAAAGATAATTGAGTAATAGTTATAAACTTTGTGTGCCCAGATTTTCTATTTTAAATCTCTATGTAGTGAAAGAAATAATCGGGTGTTTGCTTAACCATATATATATAAATATAGATAAGATGTTTAAATAAAGAGAACATAGTTAGACAACTAGTGATAGGTCAATGTAAAACTTGTATCTCACAAAAACTTTAGAAAATAATTGAAGAACTCAAGGTCATATCTCACAATATGTTCATCAATTTTTGTGCACACTTGTCAACATCTCTCCAATGAAATTTTAGTTTTACTAAATTCCTAGCTGAGTTCATAATTGGAAAGTTCTTAAAGGCAAGATACCTTACTATGTCAGACATTCATCATTTTCCTTACGTTTCCCCTTTTTTTATGTTTCCCCTTTTCCCCTTAGTTTCCTATTTTTTTAAGCTTCCTTGTTTTCCCTTTATAACTAAAACTCAAATTAGCAAGTGTAGAAAAAACACCTTTTACCCCTTTTTCTTTTTAATTAATAATTTTTCATTAGCATAAGTAGAAAAAAACAATCATTTCCCTTTTAAAATTTCAATCCCCCATTGTAATTTGATTTTAATAATTTAATTGAATTTCTTACCCCCTTCTTGTTATAGGTTTAATTATGATTATTAATTTTTCACCACATGTGTTACTTAGACCTAGATTTTAATTTCACTAGGTTGGGCTACATTTTTATTAGAGAAATTGTTTTTAAATCTTACTTATCACATCATTCATTTTAAGGCCGACTAGGTTTATTCACTTACCCATTGAAATCGTGACGTGCCCTTCATGACGCACTAGGTTCTCCAAGGGTGTCACTCGCATTCTTTTTTTTTCCTTGCGCGACGTGCCCTTCAATATGCACTACATGCTCCAAGGGTGCCACTCACCTCTTATGTTTCCTTGTGTGACATGCCCTTCAGGACACACTACGTGCTCCAAGGGTGTCACTCACCTTCTTGACTGACTTGGTAGACATCAAAAACCCCAGGAGTCAATAATCCTCCAAGTGATCTTGTGGGAGACTAAGGGTCTCTAAGGAATAAGGCCCCTGCCTTATTACACGCCCCTTAGAATCATTGTGAGCAACTGTTGCAGTCTTCCCTCACAGCATCGTGGGTATTCTCGAACTAGGTAATCATTAACCTATAGTTCGAGCCATGGCGGGAGTGCTACTAGGCTGCGGTAGGGCTGTTTTCCACACCTCTCCCTCAAAGTATCTAGTCGTCATTCATGACCCCTCTACTCCACATGTGAGTCTGGTCAGAAATCTATCATCAGCCTGCATCATCAACAATCATGTCAGCAATAATAATCAATCATCATAACATCAAATCAGTGTACATATGTCATATCAAAAACAATCAAACCCCAATAGTCCACTCCCTGACTCGATCCAGAGTCCAAGGGGTTTCATCGATGCCTCTGCATCCTTGAGGTCCAAGGTCCAACACACTCAAGAGAACCCAGTCAATAACACTTGTCTATGTAAATACACAAAATAACATATTATCATATCCATAATGCCTCATAATCATAATCAAACGACCAATAGTATAATAATATAGATCACTTGCAAGCAAGTGTCCTCAAATAATAAGTTCTCTCAATGCATGCAAGAGCGGGATTTTACAAGACCCCATCATTCTCATTCAATTTTATAGAAGAAAAACCTTTGGATCTACAACTTCTGAAATAAATAGTGCCTAAAAAACAAAGGTGCATATCTAGATGCTAATAGGGCCTTTACTTTCATGGCTTAAATTATGTAACCCAACATTTAAATTAGAATATAGATCCCAACTATTGTGGTCAAATAAATCAAGTTAGCTTGTTATATTGAATCTAATAATGTATATAAACATAAGTCTCTCATAGGATCCATTGCCTGAAGTAATGATAGACATGTTCTAAATAACCCAAAAATGCATAATCACACCATAATCATGATAAAGGCAATGGAAGAGATACGAACTAAGGGATTTTTCTTTGGGTGTAATAAAAATGGTATGGGTGGAAACAATGTTCCAAATAAATACTATTCACCTCAAGAATAATGACAAGGATGACGAGGAACCTCAATAGGATATGTGAGAATAGTTTGAGTGCTCATTAAATAATGAAGCAAAATTTTACACCATATTGATGAATTCCTTGGAAGGTATCGACATGCCTAAAACCAAAATGTCATATTCCTTATCGACTTAGGTAGTACCCATACCTTCATTAACAAAAATATGGTATACAAACTGAATTATGTTACACACCCATTTATAAACTTTCAAGTGGTGATTGTAAATGGAGGAAAATGCCACAACATTAAACTAAGTAGATTACAAATTATCAATTTCCATTTACACCATTGTTATTGAAAGGGTGGTTTTGGGGGTTCAATGGCTT
>ML808335.1:243955-262091 GCA_009831015.1 Picea engelmannii | reverse complement strand
GTGTGTGTGTGTGTGTGTGTGTGTGTGTGTGTGTGTGTGTGTGTGGGTGGGTGGGTGGGTGTGCGTGTGTGTGTGTGTTTATGATTTTGTACCAAAACTGATGTAGGAGCATATCAAGCGAGCCAATGCGGAGGCAAAAGACAGCTGGACAAGCGCCCGGTGCAAATTTTGAAATTATATTGAAGTTAATGTGCCAATCTTAAATGAGATAATTAAGAAGGAGCGCACTTGTAAAATGTAAATGGACCTTGAGAGATCTGCTATCATCCTTAGTAGGTAGAAGGCATTTATAATAGTTAATGCAAGTAGATAGAAATTAATGGGTAGAGTAGATAGTTTAGAAGGAAGGAGGGAAACGGGATATAGACACCCTCACTTGTATTATTGTAACATTATCAAGAGCATAGAGAAGAAGCAGAGAGCTTTGTAGCCGAATTCCATGTACACAAGTTCTGAATTAATACAAGAGGACTTTGATTCAGACTCATGGTGTTCAAATATTCTCTGTGTATGCATTTTTTAATGTTATGCTCGTGAATGTTTTACTCATTTTATCATGCAATTGCTTTTATGCTATGTATGAATGATTTCTTGTTGAATGTCTGAAATCTGTGAGAGAGAGAGAGTAAGGAAAATGAGTTTCAATTGTTTCTCTATCTGAGTAATAGTTCCTGCAAGGAGTGCAGTTGAATTGTTCGCAAGGAGTGTGTTGACAAAGGGTTCAGAGGTCCGTCTCTGAAAGCTCAGACTAGATATCTTTTGTTCTCATTTCCTCAAAGGTGTAGTTAGGCACAGGAGCCGTGCAAGGAGTGCGCAGGCTGAGTAAAGACTCAGATTTGTGAACCTGAGCTAAGTATTGATAGACTGTTGTTGCAGGGAGTGTGCAGAGTCGACGGATTCCAATTCCTTGGAGTAACTAAGGAATTTACTGCAAGGAGTGCGAGCAAGAGTTTTCTGAAAGACTCGAAGTCATGGGAAAGCTCAGAAGGATTTGAACCTTCGAAGGGGTCGAAGGAAGGGAAGAAGACCAAGCACCTTGAAAATTCGAAGGAAGGTGTAGCGACGTCAGACCACCGGAGGACAAGTTCCACGGATGGATATACTTTGTTTAATTCATGCAGAAGTTCTCAAGGGAAGAGACGGATGGTTGGAATTCTCCATGGATAATCTGCAAAGTCATGTGAGTCGTTAGATCTCATGGATGAGTAGGGGAGTTACTGATCCGAAATCGGATTCAGAAGCCTGTCAGGGCATGAAAAATGCTCAAAAATGAAAGTGCTTAGAATTCGACGAAACCAACACCATTGCGTCTGTCTCATCTTCCTGATTCTGGTGGTATAATTTTTATGTCAAACGGAGTCTGTATGGAGAAGATATCGCATTTTGTCCGCCGAGCCAAAAAGGCAAAATTTTGGGATGCTGACTGTACCTGTCCGTATAGTCCGTACAAGACACGTGTTAGTCCGTACAGGGACACGTGGCATGTCCATACGTGTGACACGTGGCAGGTCCATATGATGACATGGTAGATTCTGTACAGGACACGTGGTGGCTCCGGAGCGTGACACGTGTCAGGCTGATTTGGCATTTTCGGCGCACAGTTGGACCAATTCCGAAGTGACACGTGTCACCACTGGAAGGGTGACACGTGGTAGGATGACATCAGCAGCATGTGTGGCGGATGACATCAGCATCGTACGGTGGATGACGTGGCAGGTGACGTGGGCGAATCAGCGATGGACACGTGGCATCTTCTGGTTGGATGACGTGAACGAATCATCGGTCGACACGTGGCATGCATCGATTGGATGTGAGGGTGCCACATGGCCCAATCACAGGCTGCCACGTGGCACCCCGAGTTTAGCCAATGAGGGCTATGTTAAAATATTTTATGGCCCGGGGGATTCGAACCCCGGACCTCTCTCCGTCCACGCCTTAACAAAGCTTTCATTGCCAATGCACCATTGTTTGGTGCTTGTTTATGAAACAACATATAAGTTATTTGAGTTTTGTGGTAAGGTTTGACCGCGGGAAAAAGGGCCGGGGCTTGGCCCCAGCCCTCGGCGCACATGGCCGCACGACAGGACCACCGGCGGGAGCTTATCCGAATGGGCACGAATGTAATGTATTGGCGCGGTTACAATGGAACCGTTAATGAAATGTGCGGCGGTTTAAACATTTAACCAACAGTTACATTAATAACCATTACTCTATGTGTGCGCGGGGTGTAGCCCGTGGTTCTGGGCCCTAAATACCATATGACCCTGTTTTGGTGCGAGGATGGGGTGGCCAGCGCATGGCGCTTGGCCACATGGTTCCCCATGTGACCACGAAAAGGTGCGCGCGCGTGGATAAAGGGGCTGGCGCCTTTATATAACTATATTATATGGTTATAAGTGGGTTTCATAACCACTTTTTTGATTAATTAAACTCCTTTTAATGTAATTAAGCCTATTTTGGGGGTTATTGGGCTTTTTTTAGAGCCTAATTTTTGGGAGGAAGTTGGAGATGGATAACCAACTTTCCCAACTATTTAACCAAGGCCATGTTGAGACCATTTGGTGAGCTTTGGTAAGCCTTTGGAGAGATTTTGGACGATTTTGGAGAGCAGAGATGCTGAGGCAAAGCCAGGTCTAAGCCAGTTTGAGGCAAGGAAGCTGTTGAGGTAGAGATGCTGTCGGACGATTTCTGAGAGCTCGGGACATCCGTTTCAGGTGTCGTAAGTTGTGCAAGATTCTAGAGATCATGGCAAATATGACCAGATCAGTCTAGAAGCCAATTGGCATTGTAAAGATGTACTAATAAGCTTTCGATCATAAATAAAGAAGCCTCCCTCACAGAGAAAAGGCCCGAAGACGTAGGCAAAGTTGTCGAACTCCGTTATCAAACTTGTGCATTATGGTTTGTTGTTTTTCATTGTATTTCAGAACTGCAAATATGTTAATGGTTGTATAATTCATTCTCTTTTCCTCGTTCTTTCGTTAATTTTCCCAATGGTCAATTAATGCATGCAAATAAAAACTCAACCATAAGTCATTTCGAAAAATCCTGACGGATCAGTTACGGTGAGTATTCCCAAAGGTTAATCTCAGAAGGAGCAGAGCCGTAGATTCAAGCCACAGGAGCCATTGGATTTACCCGTGGAATCCTATTTTGGGGTTTTGCAGATTGAAGTCCCGAAATTTGTGCAACAGGACTCACGAAATCACGAAACGTGAAGTCCCGAAGGCATGAAGGGATCGTGTGGACCAAAGAATCGGCAGGGTGGACAGGTGGCGCACTATCGACACAGAAGTCAAAACTCCATTGACCATTTTAGGGTTTCGTGGGGAGAAGACCCGAATTCTTTACATCAGGAGCCATGAAATCGCGAAGTATGAAGTCCCAACGGAATTGAGGGTTGTTGAAAATTCAAAGTGTGTGAGCACATCAGAGGTTCAGTGAATTGGGTTTAGAGAGTAGAGGGGGCGAGTGGATTGACATCGCAAATCCTGAAATCGCGATAAGACAAAACCCGAAATAGAGAAGGAAAGGTCAAGCGTTGACTGTTTTTGGGTTTTTGGAGATTGAGAGACAAGGCGCTTGACCACTGGATTCATGAAAGTGCAAAGTTCGATCTCCCGAAGTATAAGGGGGAATTCCTCGAAGTTAATTGCGGGTGCAGATTTCCCGAAAGGGAAATCGAGGAGTCATTTCTGAGGACTCTTCGGGCCAACGAAAGAGGAAAGATCCTTGTAGGTGACCCTCCGACCTACGGGTTGAGGAGGGTTGCGTCAGGTTTGGTATCAGAGCTCAGAAAGGTTCTTTTCTTTCTGTAGCAGAGAAAAAGTGAATTCACCATGCCGTCGAGAAGAAGGGATAGGCAAACACCCAATCCACCAGAGGACAGGGAAATGTCGAGAAGAAGGGGTAAACAGATGACTGATCTAGCCATGGAAAGAGAGATGCGTGATCTATGCACCAGACTTGAGAACATGGAGACAACACAGAGGTGTACAGTCAGTGCTAGGGATCTTAGTGATTCCAAAAGTGAAGTTGAGGCTGAACATGAAAGGGAAGAAGTTGCAGCCGAAGATGCAGCAAAAGAACGCTTGATTAGGGCTATTGCAAGAATGGGTGCAAGAGAGAAAATGGACATTCCAGTTTATGAGGGAAATCTGGATGCAGAGGAGCTTCTAGACTGGATTATAACTCTGGACACATATTTTTACTATGAAGATGTCGAAGAGGACAAAAAGGTCAAACATGTTGTCACGAGATTAAAGGGACATGCAGCATTGTGGTGGGATGAACTACAAGCTGACAGACACTGCAAAGGCAAGCAGAAGATCAAGAGCTGGGACAGGATGATCGTGAAGATGAAGGTTAAATTCATCCCCAGAGACTTCCAGATCACTCTGTTTCGAAGAATGCAAAACTTGAGACAGAAGTTGATGACAGTGAAAGAATACACTGAAGAATTCTACAGGCTGAACATCAGGGCAGGTCATCGGGAAAGCGATGATGAAAAGGTTTCCAGATACATGAATGGCCTGAGATACAACATTTAGGATGAGATGAGCATAGTAACCATCCAAATGGTGGAAGATGCTTATCAGATGGCTCTAAAAGATGAAGAGAAGATGAACCGAAAGAAGGGTCAAAGAGGCCGAGGCAGAAGTCAGCCCAAAGGCAAATCAGTTGCCCAGGATAAAAATTAGAAACCCAAGGAGGGTTGGAAGAAACCTCAAACTCGAACTAAGAGAGGTGGAAGCTCATAGCGAGGGAAATATGCTGAAGAGAGAGGGCAGCATACTGAACAGAGAGGAGATTATGTTAATAATCATATTTTTCCTCCTACTAGAGGTAGAGGAAGAGGAAGAGGTGGAGTAATAACCTGCTTCACATGTGGGAAGAATGGGCACAAGTATTACGAGTGTCCAGACAAAAAGAAAGAGAGTGGAGAGACTCACATCACCGAAGCACAGAGGCGAGATGTTGAGACAGAAGATGCTGAAGGCAGAAGATCGATGATGATGCGAAAAGCTCTTTTGACACCAGAGAAGGAGGTGGAGAGTTCAGTCCAAAGAAACAGACTTTTTCGAACTGCTTGCAAGACCAAGGACAGGGTATACAAGGTCATTGTGGATAGTGGTAGCACGGATAACCTCGTTTCTATGGAGATGGTAGAGAAATTGGAGCTGGAGACGATTGATCACCCAAGCCCATACAGAGTTTCGTGGCTACAAAAAGGACATTAGGTAACTGTCACTAAATAGTATTTAGTTGAATTTAAGATAGGAGGATATAATGATAAGATACTCTGTGATGTTATTCCCATGGATGTTTGTCATCTATTGTTGGGTAGACCATGGAAATATGACAGGAAAGTGATTCATGATGGGAGAATGAACACATACACCCTAGAGAAGAATGGGAGAACTCACATGTTGCTTCCAATCAAGGATAAGAAGGTGAAACCAGAAGTAAGTAACACTGTACTTCTCATGAGTGGGAAGGAACTTCTTACAAAGGTTAAGAAGAAGGAGTAACCGCAATTTATTGTGGTCAGGAAGCTTAGAATTATTTTGACCATCACAAGAGCGGATAATTTACCTGAAGAGGTTCAGGAACTGCTGGAAGAGTTCGCTGACACAATAGTGGACGAACTACCTCGTTCGTTACCACCGATCAGAAGTGTGAGTCATCATATTGATCTCATACTAGGATCCAGTTTACCAAACAAAGCCATGTACAGATTGACGCCATAGGAGAATGAAGAGGTCAAAAGACAAGTCCAATATTTGTTGGACAAGGGATTTGTTAGGGAAAGCTTGAGTCCATGTGTTGTTCCGACAGTACTCAGTCCGAAGAAAGATGGAGGCTGGAGGATGTGTACTGACTCGAGGGTGATCAACAAGATAACCATCAGGTACAGATTTCCATTTCCAAGGATGGATGATCTGATGGATTGCTTGAGTGGAGAAAAGTATTTTTCAAAGATTGATTTGAAAAGTGGTTATCATCAAATCCGCATGAGAGAAGGTGACGAATGGAAGACAACATTCAAGACTAACGAAGGGTTGTATGAATGGCTTGTTATGTCATTTGTCTTAACAAACGCACCAAGTACTTTCATGAGGTTGATGAACGAAGTCTTGAGGGAGTTCATCGGAAAATTTTCCATTGTGTATCTGGATGACATACTGATTTTTAGTAAAACAGTGGAGGAACATCTAAAACATTTGGCTACAATCATGCAGAAGTTACAACAGGAGAAGTTGTTGATAAACATGAAGAAATCCTCATTCATGAAGACAGAGATCATTTATTTGGGTTTTGTTATTTCTGCAAAGAAATTGAGGATGGATCCAAATAAGGTGGAGGTAATCAAGAATTGACCATCACCGAAAAATATTTTTGAGGTGAGAAGTTTTCACAGATTGGCTAGTTTCTACCGAAAGTTCATTAGGAATTTTAGTGGAATTAGTGCACCGATAATGGACACAGTGAAGAAGAGACATGAGTCTTTTCACTGGACAGAAGAGGCTGAGAAGAGTTTTAATTTGTTGAAGAGGAAGATCACGGAACAACCAATTTTTGCGTTGCCTGATTTCCAAAAGACATTTCAAGTAAAATGTGATGCAAGTGGATTTACAATAGGGGTAGTCTTGAGTCAGGAAGACAGACCGATAGCATACTTCAGCGAGAAGTTGAATGAAGCGAAAGTCAAATACTCCACTTATGACAAGGAGTTTTATGCTATCATTCAGGCATTGAAGAAATGGAGATATTACTTGATCCCAAAGGAGTTTGTCTTAGACAGTGACAATCATGCACTGCAATTTGTGACTCAACAAGAGAAGTTGAATCAAAGACATGTTAAATGGGTTGAGTATATGCAAAATTTCACTTTTGTGATTAAACATATTTCTGGTACTGCTAACAAGGTTGTTGATGCTTTGAGCAGGAAGTGTTTGCTATTGCAGGAGTTCAAACTCAAAACATTAGGTTTTGATGATCTCAGGGACATGTACAGGGAAGATCCAGATTTTAAGGAGGCATATGAAGCAACTGAGAATCCAATTCTCAGAGATAGAAGCCAATGGGCAGAATACATGATCCAGGAAGGATTAATGTTTAAAGGTAATCAACTTTGTATTCCAAAATTCTCCATGAGGGAGAATTTGCTAAAGGAGAAACACAGTGGAGGATTGGTCGGGCACTTTGGTCACGACAAAATGTTCGTAAAGTTGAATGAGTCATATTTTTGGCCAGGAATGTGAGCAGATGTCAAGAGGTTTGTGGACAGATGCAGAATTTGCCAGCATTCGAAGGGAAAGAGGCAGAATGCAGGGTTTTATCAACCATTGCCCATACCTGAGAAGTCATGGGATGCAGTCAGGATGGATTTCATATTGGGGTTGCCAAGAACACAAAGAGGGTTTGACTCAATCTTTGTGGTGGTGGATAGATTTTCCAATATGGCACACTTCATTCCATGTCAAAAAACCAGTGATGCAACTCACATTGTGAATCTGTTTTTCAAAGAAGTCATTCGACTTCACGGCTTACCAAGGAGCATAGTTTCAGATCGAGACACTAAGTTCATAGGACACTTTTGGAGGACCTTATGGAAGAAGCTAGGAAAAAATTTATCGTTCAATTCATCTTATCATCCTCAAATGGATGGACAAATAGAAGCAGTGAACAGAAGTTTGGGAGACTTGTTGAGAAGCCTGGTGACAGAACACCATAGCCAATGGGACAACATATTACCAGAGGAGGAATTTTCTTATAACGACTCAGTTAACAAAAGCACAGGGAAGAGTCCATTTCAGATTGTTTATGTAATGCAGCCAAGAGGAATTTTTGAATTGAGAGATTCAGAACAGATTGCGACTAGGAGCACTAGTGCAGAGGATTTTGCAGAAGCGATGAAGGAACTTCATAGCCAGGTGAAGGAACGATTGTAGAATTCAAGCCAGGAATATAAGTGAAAAGAAGATCAACACAAGAAACAACTTCAATTCGAGGTTGGTGACTTGATTCTGGCACATTTGAGAAAGGAAAGGTTCTCGAGAGGAACATATAATAAACCGAAGATGAAGAAAATCGGACCATGTAAGGTCTTGAAGAAATTTGGGGCAAATGCTTACGAGATTGAATTACCTGATGGGATCAGAATTTCTCCGATATTCAATATCTCATATTTGTACCCATATAAAGCTAAGGAAACAGGGACAAGAAATGAATAGCCAGAGGTCCAATGGACAGAACAGATGCCAGTTTCAGAAAATCCGTAGATGGAACGCATACTAGACAAAAGGGTCAGCAAGAAGACCAAGCGAAAGCAATACTTTGAATATTTGTTCAACTGGAAGGGCCATCTAATTGAAGATGCTAGCTGGGAGAATAAAGCAGAGATCCAGAGTCATGGAAAGATAGTGCGTGAGCTCATGAACAGGAGCCCATGAAAAATTTCAAGCAAGGAAGTATGATGCAGGAGCATCTCAAGTGAGTCAGCGCGGAGGCAAAAGACAGTTGGACAAGCGCCCAACGCAAATTTTGAAATTATCTTGAAGTTAATGTGCCAATCTTAAATGAAATAATTAAGAAGGAGCGCACTTGTAAAATGTAAACGGACCTTGAGCGATCCACTCTTGCCCTTAGTAGGTAGAAGGCATTTATAATAGTTAATGCAATTAGATAGAAATTAATGGGCAGATTAGACAGTTTAGAAGGAAGGAGGGAAACGGGATATAGACACCCTCACTTGTATTATTGTAACATTAGCAAAAGCATAGAGAAGAAGCAAAGAGTTGTGTAGCCGAATTCCATGTACAGAAGTTTTGAATTAATACAAGAGGACTTTGATTCAGACTCATGGTGTTCAAATATTCTCTGTGTATGCATTTTTGAATGTTATGCTCATGAATGTTTTACTCTTTCTGTCATGCAATTGCTTTTATGCTATGTATGAATGATTTCTTGTTGAATGTCTAAAATCTGTGAGAGAGAGAGAGAGAGTAAGGAAAATGAGTTTCAATTGTTTCTCTATCTGAGTAAGAGTTCATGCAAGGAGTGCAGTTGAATTCTCCGCAAGGAGTGTGTTGACAAAGGGTTCAGAGGTCCGTCTCTGAAATCTCAGACTAGATAGCTTTTGTTCTCATTTCCTCAGAGGTGCAGTTAGGCACAGGAGCCGTGCAAGGAGTGCGCAGGCCGAGTAAAGACTGAGATTTTTGAACCTGAGGTAATTATTGAGAGACTGCTGCTGCAGGGAGTGGGCAGAATCGACGGATTCCAATTCCTTGGAGTAATTAAGGAATTTTCCGCAAGGAGTGCGAGCAAGAGTTTTCTGAAATACTCGAAGTCGTGGGAAAGCTTAGAAGGATTTGAACCTTCGAAGGGGTTGAAGGAAGGGAAGAAGACCAAGCACCTTGAAAATTTGAAGGAAGGCATAGCGACGTCAGACCACCGGAGGACAAGTTCCGCAGACGGAGATACATTATTTAATTTGTGCAGAAGTACTCAAGGGAAGAGACGGGCGGTCAGAATTCTCCGTGGAGAATCTGCGAAGTCCCGTGAGCCGTTAGATCTCACGGAAGAGTAGGGGAGTTACAACGAGTATTCCCAAAGGTTAATATCAGAAGGAGCAAAGCCGTAGATTCAAGCCACAGGAACCGTTGGATTTACTCGTGGAATCCTATTTTGGGGTTTCGCAGATTGAAGTCCCAAAAATTGTGCAACAGGACTTGTGAAATCATGAAACGCGAAGTCTCGAAGGCATGAAGGGATCATTTGGACCACAGAATCAGCAGGGTGGATAGGTGGCGCACTATCAACACAAAAGTCAAAACTTCGTTGACCATTTCGGGGTTTCGTGGGGAGAAGACCCGAATTCTTTGCATCAGGAGCCGCAAAATTGTGAAGTCCGAAGTCCTGACGTAATTGAGGGTTGTTGAAAATTCAAAGTGTGTGATCACATCGGAGGTTCGGTGAATCGGGTTTCGGGAGTCGAGGGGGCGAGTGGCTTGACATCGCAAATCCCGAAATCGCGATAAGATGAAACCCAAAATAGAGAAGGAAAGGTCAAGCGTTGATTGTTTTCAGGTTTTCAGAGATTGAGAGACAAGGCGCTTGACCACTAGATTCACGAAAGTGCGAAGTCCGATATCCCGAAGTATAAGGGGGAATTCCTTGAAGTTAATTGTGGGTGAATATTTCCCGAAAGGGAAATAGAGGAGTCATTTTCGAGGACTCTTCAGGCCAGTGAAAGAGGAAAGATCATGTGTACGTGACCCTCTGACCTGCGGGTTGAGGAGGGCTGCGTCAAAAAAATTGTTATAGTTGAATTGGTCAATGTAAGAATACAAAAAAAAAAATTCCCACAGTCTATGATTCATATTTTGTTAAAACAATTGATGCGTGTCTACCAAAAATGCAATTCTATCCTTTCTAGAGGATTGTGAACTTTTACTAGTATAAAGCCTACTTTAAAAAACACGTCAAAACCCTTACCTTATCATTGTCCTTTCTCTAGATACATTATCCCATACAACTTGATAAATGTTGTCCAAGAGATGCATTTCCATCAGCAATACCTGCATGAATCATAAATTACAAATTCTTTATATGAGTAAATAATATATAAGCAAATAAACATGCATTTAGTTATGTAAAATACTCTAGAAAAAAATCAAGTGGTTGCATACCTTAATGAGCTTCTATTTGTTTTGATAATAGGTTGTTCTCTACTAAACAGGGCCAACCATGTGAAGGTGGAAGCTCATATGGCCCCTCCCCCCCTCACATCACTCTCAATTCCCCATACCCAACAAATGATTTTGTTTATATAGAAAACATATAGACATTCATTCATAACTAGGATAGTCATCAAAACATATGAACATATAGACATTGAAGCATAATGTTGTAATACATATAAACAATGTTTCATACTAGCAACATCGATAAACATCCAAATACAAGTCATGAATTTATACATCTATTTTTTCTGTGATTTATGTTTTTTTACATTAAAAAAATTGACGATTGGAGTATCATAATCATCATTTGACATTATATTTATTGTGCCCTGTCCTTCTGTTGTTTGTGTTTCCATGTGCTCATTACCATACTTCTGGTACGTCATTGAGAAGGGTATCAAGGCATCTGTGCAGGGGCATGAACTGCAACAACGAAAATGATCATATTGATACGTTGAAATATAATTGAAATAACTAATTCATTATTTTGATTAACATTACAATATTTTGCTTTACCTGTATGTGTAGATGCAACAGTTGGTGCGTTAATTTCTTGTCCACTTGGATCCTCTCGTAGTTCACCATCCTGAGCTACATGCTCTTCCATTTAAAGAAGATAATATATAAGTATAAGTCAGGAAATAAATATCTAGAATCACAGTAAACATTTCTAATTCTGAAGCATACATATCAGAATGGGTACTCTTCTCCCCACTATCATTGGACATGTCCACCCTTGTATGATGTGGTGTCTGCTAAATAGTGCTAGATTCACTGTTGCGGATGCATTGTTGCTTGAAAACAAACATAAATACTTAGCTAAGGGTGATATGATAAAATATGAATAGACTTTACAAACATGGTATTGTGGTTTCCTTATTCATTTTATTTACCTGTGTGCCTGGGGAGATTGGAGTATGCCCCAATATTTTCCTATATTCAATCACACTTTTAAAACCATGCTTGTAACCAAGATTTAGGTCCTCCTCGGTGGCAACAGTGTCGAACATATTTAACTACAATGCATAACACCATTAAAATTAGCAATAACAAAAGCAGATATTTGTTCGCTATTGTTAAATAATATTAACCACAGTTAATCATTTAATTCTTACAATTTGGGCTTTTAGTTTTCCATAGCCACCCTGGCCTAGTTTATGCTACCCATGCTTTTCCATTCTATCCTTGGTTTCTTTGGAGGTGTCAGGTAGCCTATATATGGAATTTTTGAAAAAAAATAGATATCGGAATTGTTACTTAAAACAATAAAGAAAAACATAAATGATCATATTTCACTAATAATATGACATGTGGTGTACCTTGCTTGACCATATCATGGATGTATTCCTTGTTTTTTAAACAATTTCTCCTTTGCATCCTCTATCAGGTTCTTCCACTCTTTGTCTGAAACCATTGGAGGGTTCTCATGCTTGAGGTCTAATTACAATTTCTCCCTATATTAGGCCCTGGTATATTATAAATTCTCATCGAATAACTTTCTAACCACTTTCTTGTTGAACGTATTGTCGAACAAGTTTACCATGTGTTCTATCTATTCATATTTCTTTTTTCTATCTTGGTCTTTCCACCATGTGTGAATGGTGGGGCCAAACAGATCCAAGTCTTTGTCATTCAAGTTTCTGTAGAAAAAATTGTTTCCTGCATAAACGTGTTATCCATTAATTTATAATAATCTCAACAAATGTCCATTTCAATTTCATGATAAAAATGAATCAAGTAATTAACAAATACCTGCAATCTTTTGAATCTTGATCAAAACACATGTGTCATCCACCAGAAAGGTGAGATCTAGTGATCTAGTGCTTTTAATTTGTTATGCTCCATGCAGAATAGCTTCCTCTCCATCTACAGTACGTTCCTCTCCGGAATCATGTGGAGTCCCAGGCTCTAGATCATCATGCTCGGACATGTCATGCCGGTCAACATCATTGTGCTCATCAATGGATTTGAGGGGAACCTGAGGAGTGTCAAAAAGCCTCACTTGTGCTTTGATATGTCAAATTTTTTGTTGCATTGGACCATCACTGCTACCTATAGTAGTTGCAGGATCAACAGGCACCTGGGGCACGATGTTTAAAAACTCCTACAAACAGAAAAATTTACTTTATTAGATCATATAGAAAATATAAAACAAAAAAACAGATATGAAATTGTCATAGCCAATAAAAATATGTGAAGATGCAACTTACCCCAAAATTAGTTATTAGATTTTGTAGCTCTGCAATTCTTTCCCTATCCTCCTGTGCCAGGGATCTTTTGCGAAACAAACCTAGATATTCTATGTTTTCCTTCTTCAAGGCCTTCACGATAGTTTTTATTGGGTCAGTGGAATAAAATATTTCATTCTCATCAAGATCCTCAGTGGGTGCCTTCCCACATTGACCATGCCACAATACATTGATGAATAAAATTAATGAGATGAACTTTAACATTTGAGAAATTTAGTTATTGTAATCATAAGTTATTACTATATTTAACATTTACCTGTCGAGGCACAATGAGTGCCTTTCCATGGTCACCTTGGGCAGATGTAGCGGGTGATTTTTCACGGTCACCTTGGAAAGAATTTGACACAATAAATCAATCAACAAAATTTATGAAATTCACCTGTAACATTATAAAAATGAAATATTGCACTAATACCAAAAAATAAATAATGAAATTTCAGAAATTTAGTTGTTTTAGTAATAAGTTGTTACTATATTTAACATTTACCTGCTGAGGCACAACGGGTGCATTTCCATGGTCACCCTGGACAGATGTAGCAGGTGATTTTCCACGGTCACCCTAGACAGATGTAGCAGGTGATTTTCCACGGTCACCCTAGACAGAAGTTGAAACAATAAATCAATCAAAAAAAGTTATGAAATTCACCTTTAACATTAAAAAAATGAATATTGTAGTAATATCAGAAAATAAATAATGAAATTTTAGAAATTTAGTTGTTGTAGTCATAATTTGTTACTATATTTAACATTTACCTGCTGAGGCACAGCGGGTGCATTTCCACGGTCACCCTAGACAGATGTAGTGGGTGATATTCGATGATCACCCTGGACAACAATTGACACAATAAACCAATCAACAAAAGTTATGAAATTCAACTGTAACATTAAAAAAATGAAATATTGCAGTAATATCAAAAAATAAATAATGAAATTTCATAAATTTAGTTGTTGTAGTCATAAGTTTTTACTATATTTAACATTTACCTGCTGAGGCACAGTGGGTGCATTTCCACGGTCACCCTGGATAGATGTAGCATGTGATTTCTCACAGTTACCCTGGACAGATGTTGACACAATAAATTAATCAACGAGAGTTATGAAAGTAATTGTAACATTAAAAAAATGAAATATTGCAGTAATATCAGAAAATAAATAATGAAAAATGAAATATATGCAGTAAAATATTGAAATATTGTAGCGATAAATTATAACAATGATTGATCAAAGGTTGAGTCGAATGGTATGTAAGATATTTACCCCCATAGACGCATCCCCTCCATCTATTTGGTTTAAGTTGTAATCGATCAACAAATCTTCACCTAGAACTATTGTTTTTGTTGCACATACAAATATACGATTTCCTTCGCGTCCCTCAAATGTGAAATTCGGTTTCTTAGTTGTTACCAGTGGTCGTGTACTATTTATAAAGCTCGCAATTTTTCCAGAACCTTTTGGCCTTCCATCAATAAACATAGTTTCCCTTTTATTTTGATTGTTATCTACTAGTTGTAACCAGTGATTGTATTTGTATAATGGTCTGACATACTCCATCAATTCAATTACAGTGCCATAGCTGACCTTTTTTCCATCCATGGAAAATAACCCCAATCCATGTAAGGACAAAGGAGTAATGTGATACATCCTCCCACTGGCGAAGAAATATGTGTCCACTTCAGGTAGCTCCTTAGGTGCCCATCGTTGCACTAGATGTCTATACCTCAAGGGAAACTCAATTTCACCTATTCTCTCAGCATCATAATTACATGACCCTCCATTGGCAATAAAAATTTGCATGTGTATACGAAATATTTTCCTTACCTTTTCAGATCTAGTTGATCTAGAACTGGTAGATCTAGTACAACACGTCTCACTTTCAACCTCTCTTATTATATCTTGATCATCACTCGAGGAAGATAGATCCAAAATATACCTATTTGGTGGTACCTATACTCATTAAAACAAGAAGATAAGTTATCGTGCAGATATAATTTTGTAGTACCAACACTTGATTCTATTGTATGTGACAAACTTATTGGGGTCCTTGTTTACTTGATTCATATAATACTTGGCATCCCATTATTGTTATCTTGGTATGCCTCAGGGTGTGATTCTTCTCTTTTATAGAATGGCATTAAAGTCCCAACATTAGAGGTGTATGAAATTCATTAGGATAGAAAGAGGCACTAAAGTCCCAACATTAGGATTGGGAATTGATGTAGATAGGGTGATGGATTTGTCAATTATTTTGGGTGAAACAAGGTGCTATGATTGCACACTAAGGAGGTCCTCCAAGTGAATTTGTTGCATGGATAGAGTGTTGGTAAGCATGTGCAACATAATAAAATTGTTTCCATGCCGGGAACCAATTGTTTCTAGGAGAAGGAGGTCACTCACACATCCTCTTGTAGAATTGCATAAATTTGCATGTTGCATAAAGTTGCATGTTGCATAAAGTTGCATAAGTTGCATAGTTTCATAAGTTGCATGTTGCATAAAGTTTCATAAGTTGCATAGTTGCATAGAGTTGCATAAGTTGCATAGTTTCAAATTGCATAAAGTTGTGTAGTTACACAAAGTTGCATAAGTTGCATAAGTTGCATAAGTTCCATAGTTTCATAAACTTGCATATAGTTGCATAGTTGCATAAGTTGCATGTTGCATAAAGTTGCATGTTTCATAAAGTTGCATGTTGCATAAGTTCCATAAAGATGCATAAGTTCCATAAAGTTGCATGTTGCATAAAGTTGCATAAGTTGCATTGTTGCATAAATTTGCATAAAGTTGCATAGTTGCATAAGTTTCATAGTTGCATAAAGTTTCATAAGTTGCATAGTTGCATAAAGTTGCATAAGTTCCATAGGTTGCATAGTTGCATAAAGTTGCATAAGTTGCATAGTTGCATGTTGCATAAAGTTGCATAAGTTCCATAGTTGCATAAGTTGCATGGTTGCATAAGTTGCATAAGTTATGTAGTTGCATAAACTTGCATATAGTTGCATAGTTGCATAAGTTGCATTGTGTTGGCAGCCAATTCACTTTTTTATTATCCTATAAGCTGCCTACACCTATGTCTTGCAAACATCAAGTTTTTCGTCGCATTTTTCAAATAGACGACATTTTTATTTCTTGCGACATTTGCACATTTGTCTTCGTTAAGTTTTCACGACTGTAAGCGTGAAAATTTCTCCTTTCAAGGTCACATTTTGATCACTATCTGAACTATCATGATCTTTTATCGATATTTTCTATTGCACTTACCTTTTGTTTATCGTTATGTGGCTGAAAGGACTTTCAAACTATGCTCATTGGACATTTTTATATTGATTGCATAACTTGATTTTATTGAGTTTATAAGGCATTGAGCATTTGGATTTACACTTTTTATGACTTTCCTGATCTTTGATTCTACATAAGGGTTATGATTAAATTTATTATATATATATGATATAATCCTTATGTTAATCTTTTCATGACTTATTGTCTTGTCAACTATATGAATATCATTTTGGCACCTTGGTTGAACTTTTGATTATATGAATTAATACATTGGCGCATAATGATTTTGGTGTTGATTTATACGTCGAATGTTTTGAACACTATGGCATAGTGTTGGCGCGTACTGGTATACACATTTGATTTCATTGGTTGTACACATGGCTTAATGGTTGAACTATTATTATGGAGTAAACAGCTATGAAATTTGGCGGTTGTACTTGGATAATGAATATTATGCATGGAAGACTCCACCACCTTCGCATGCGCGCATTTATGCTTACCCCTTTTGGCTCGATTCATTGTTGTTGGTTTGGGTGGCTCTGTTACTGTGTGTTGATGAATTCGAACCCTTCCCTTACCATGCATTCAGCTCCATGGCACCAGTCGTGCGAGTTGAACCCAATGGCAACCAGGCCCTGTTGATCTTTGACAATGCCTGCCAAGATTTGGCAGATAGTGGATGGCTTACCTTCGTGAAACGTTTTCAGGCTTTTAACCTTTGTTTAGCTTGACAGTTTTCCATGACCTTTGATGGTTGTCGAGCCAAGGTAGGCGATATACAGTTAGAGATTGATGAACAGTTCATCAGCTCGGCTACGGGGTTAGCTCCTTCGGGACAGCGTTGGTTTAAGAATTGCAAGGTCGAGGAAGTGTCGTGGACACTGATGTTTCAATCTTGCAAAGTCACCTCTTGTGACAGAGGCACTACTGCATTTGGGTCAAATTCCGACGGCGCGTTCAACGCAATTGCCACTTTCTATGGTCGGAAGACCGACAAACCTCGGACCCCCTCAAACGTCGTTTCACATGACGTCGTTTTTCCGACGACCACGTTTTCGTCTATATTGCGACGTTTCAAACGTGGCAAGACCGACGTTTCAAACGTGGCAAGAGAGACGTTGCAAACATGGCAAGACCGACGTTACAAACGTGGCAATTGAGACGTTGCAAACATGGCAAGAGAGACGTTGCAAATGTGGCAAGACCGACGTTTCAAACGTGGCAAGAGAGACGTTGCAAACGTGGCAAGACCGACGTTTCAAACGTGGAAATTGAGACGTTGCAAACGTGGCAAGTGAGACGTTGCAAACGTGGCAAGTGAGACGTTTCAGACGTGGCAAGAGAGATGCTTCAAAGGTGGCAAGACCGACATTTCAAACGTGGCAAGTGAGACGTTTCAGACGTGGCAAGAGAGACGTTTCAAAGGTGGCAAAAGAGACATTTCAAAGGTGGCAAGAGAGACGTTTTGAAGGTGGCAAGACCGACGGGACGAGGTATTAGCTCCAATGTGGTTGCTATGGGAGCAACACTCTTGGACGTCGCAAGAACGACATCCATCAGGGGGCAACAACGACAGCCAGGAGTCACTAGCTCCGACGTGGTTGCTATGGGAGCGACAATCTTGGAGGTGGAAAGAGAGACGTTAAGAACATGGGAAGAGAGACATTAAGAGGTATCATCTCCGACGTGGTTGCTATGGGAGCGACACTCCAAGATGTCACAATAGCGACTATGTTGTAGATATTTAAAAAAAAAATACAATATCAATACTAAGAGGGACAGGTACATTAACCTTTGCTAAGATACTAGCCATATCAATATTTAAATCTATATCATCGGTCTTAGGCAAGGTTGGTTGAGGAG
>ML808335.1:220154-243855 GCA_009831015.1 Picea engelmannii | reverse complement strand
ATGCAACATATTTATAGATTTTGTAACGTCGCAATTCCGACGTAAAAAAGTCCTAAGTGACCGTTGGTATTTTGACTTGGTGAACATATTAAGGTGACCGTTGGAGGGGAAAACCTAGTTTCCAAAACGTCGCAATTGTGACACACCTTTTCACAAACGTGGCAAGAGAGACGTTCCATGTGGAAAACGTGGCAAGAGAGACGTTCCAGTGGAAAACGTGGCAAGAGAGACGTTAACGTGGAAATGGCGACATACATCTTCACAAACATGGCAAGAGAGACGTTCTAGTGGAAAACGTGGCAAGAGAGACGTTCCAGTGGAAAACGTGGCAAGAGCGACGTTAACGTGGCAAGACCGACGTTAACGTGGCAAGAGAGACGTCAACGTGGCAAGAGCGACGTTATCGGGCAACATGAATTTTTTTTTTCATAAATTTCCTCTATTTTGCGACAATATGGACAATTTTGTCCATAACGCCGCAAATAAAACGTCGGAATTTTTACAATATGTAGTAGTGAGGTATGCCTGTATCGATGCTCAAACCACGATGGCACGATTTATTGATGATAATCAAGCAGTTTGTGACCTGCGAAGGTCGATACGGACTTGTGTTCCTACACCACCTGCGTTTGCTTATGGTTTTTATGGGATACTCTCTCAATATGCCCTATTATTTGCATTGTAGCCTATTTAAAATGTCGAAGAAGTACAAAAGACACCAGGCTGATAGTAGCCTTTTTCATTATGGGCTTGTTAAGCTTATCGTTGTCTATCATTTGAGTCTGCACGAGGATAGTTGGAGCATTTTCGTTGCTCGGAATGGTTTCGAGGATCCGAACCCTACACAGGTTGACAAACCTATGGTGAGTGAGGTCAAGGTTGTACCCCCGGTGCCCTACCATATCCTACTACCTAAACCCTCGGCCGACCCTCCTATCGACTTACCCCACACTGTGACTAAGAGTGTTGAGACTGTTAAGCCTATGAGAAAAAATCCCAAGGAAAACCTCACTGCAAATGTTAAAGGGAAAAGGAATGCACGTTTGATTTCAAGAATGGCAACGAACAAGCCAAAACCCCCTATTGAGCCAAACCCTATAGTGTTGAGTGAGGACTCTGATTCGGAAGTGGAGCGTTTCTTGGCTAGCGAATACCCCTATTCGCAAGGTTTGTGTGCTGAACCCTCATATGATTTTGTATCAAACCTACCCCCTGCCTTAAGGACGACCCTAACTACCCAGGCATTAAGTTGCCTTGTGAAACCCTCAGTCATTTGCGCAAACCCTCGCCTGCTCTGTCTAAACCCACACAGTCACCCTGTGATCAATGCAATTCGTGGTTAGAGCGATATTATATTGATGTTTCGATACTGCAATCAAAGATTCAGTCACTGGAAGACCAGATTGCAGTCCTAACCAGTCAAAAGGCTAAGCTCCAAACGACAGATAAAAAGAAAAAGACAATCGGCTCCATCCTGTTTAAAAATGTGGAATTAGCCACGATTGTTGTAAACTCAAAGTTGGTATAAGCTAGCAGCCTCGTCGCTACACAGGTATGGTTTTGACATCGTTTTGTTTTGTAAATAATCCAGGTTGATATAATGTTTGCAATTCAGTTTTTAATAGTTCTATTCACATCTCGAATGGCTCCGTTATATTGCATGCATTCTATATATGGCTTTGCTTTGAATAGAAAGAAATTTCGATTCGATATACGATTTAATTATTCCCAGTATAGAAATCAATAGATTCTTATTGGATTTGAGTGATCTTTGCTTGAATTTGATTGATTGGCTTGCTTCGTTAAGGTGACAAAATTAATAGTTTGCCTTCAAATGAATTGATTTGTATCCGACTTGAAAAGGAAATTTTTCATATTCAGTTTGGAACATAATCATGTTCGTATTTGGTTTTGTTATGATCCAAGTGCTATGGTTGGTAAACGACTTGGTCGAGTTTGATTGTTACGATTTTTGCTCGGATTCGATTTCATTGGTATGCTATAATTGGTAAATGTTTCGGGAGGATACCTGTTATGATGTTGTTCTATATTTGATTGATTCCAAGTTAAGGAGAATGACTATGTTTCTTTGATGAAAACAATACACTTAGATAACATTCGCGCCCGAATTAGAAACGAATCCGAATCATAACAACTGTGTGAAAATCCTTAGCAAAATCGATTCGTTTTTGTTCTAAATTGGCAAGTTCGTTTTATGAATCGAGTCCAGATTCTAATTAATACTCTATATTTTAGATTTGTGAAATGAATTGGTCAAACCCTGTTATGATTCGTTTGATTGAAACGATTGTGATCAAAATTAATCGATCCTGTCTGTTGACTGTGCAAGGATCAACGATTGAAATCTATGACAAATTTTGTTTGATTGATCCTGTTACATTTTGGTTATTGTCAGTTATGGTTTGAATTCGTTCACAGCCTAAATCTTTTTGCTATACAGTTATCGTGATAATCATGTTCGATGCAATGATTTCTCCTGTTGATGAGACAAGTATAACGAAGTGTTTACGATTTGTTATATTTTCAATTGAATATCAAAACGATCTCATTCGATTTGTTGAGACACGATTATGATGTTGTTACATATGATTTCATTTACCTGACTTATAACAATAATCGAAACAGAGTATTTCTATCTTTGTATTCGATTAAATGATATAAATATTTTGTTATATCGTTACAGCTATAACGAGTGGAAAGTGATTTTCTTGGATCGGATTGTATCTATTGTTTAACAATCACATACGATATGTTTTTCAATTGGATATGAAACAATCTTATTACTGTCCGATTATGACTTTGAGAACCCAATTTTGTGGTAACAGAAGAACAAAGTATTCCTATCTCTGTGTTGGGTTGAATCATTTTTTATCCTGTTTAATGTTAAATGATAAAATCATTTTGATTCGTTTTCAAGTGGTCATTGGAAGATAATTGGATTTAATTCTTTTAAAGATTTTGAATCGATTCTGATGTTGATTCTGTATCTCATTTTGACTAGCTACAGAATCAGATGATTATGTAGCTAGTCTATAGAATTTAATTTTTATCATTTTATTGGTAAAAGAGTCTTCTAAATTGTCTATTTTGGATCATTTTCATGTGAATTCGAATTGCATGGGATTTGATGGACAATTTAGAGGATATTTGCATGTTTTAGTTTCATTTTAATTTCCTGGTTTAGTTGATCTTGGGAATATTTTCCCAGATTATGTAAACAGTTTGATACTTTCCACAGGGAGGTTTTACCCTGTGGAAAAATTTATAAATACTTATTATTTTTGTAATAATGCATCCTCATTGGTGGGAGAACAAGGATATGGAATTTTAATATAGACTGCGACAAAATTTGATGTTCTGCTACAGCTTTAGCTTTTCATAATATCAATATTTTGTTTCATGTTTATGTGTATCAATTTGCATTTGGTTAATGACTACTTTAGCTATCTTAGTCTTTTGCAAATGATATGATTTAATCCATATAATCCATATCTGATTTCTTCCAGTATTTAAAAAACATAACAATTACTTGATTCAGTTTGTGAATGACAGATTTCTCTTCTTCATTAATTAGATTATTAAGTATAAGTTTTTACATAACAGGTTTACCTTATTGCAGAGATTTATAAATCATATAATTGTTATGATTTTTTATGTCTTGTTTGTCCTGTAAACAACTCAAAGAGCATTGCAGCCTATCGTTTACTAGAAGCTTCTGAACTATCCGGTGTCAGTTTCCTTCTTCCGACCAGCTTCGAAGTTATCACACACATGACAAATCTGGAGCGTTTCCAGGTTTGTTTGTTGTTTATTTGTTTAGTATATTTGTTAGTATTTTAGTGTAGTTAGTATATTAGATTGTTTAATTTCAGTAAGATTTATTTCTTGTTTATAAAATTATAAAATCAACAAAAAATATCTTTCTCTATCTTAGGGTAGAAAGCTAATGAGTTTTGCAGGTTTTATTTAAATTTGTATTTTGTAGATATTGTACATTTTGTAAATAAGTTATATTTCAGATAGTAATTAGCATAGTTTTAGTTAGTAGTTTATATATATAGATAGTAGATTAGTTAGTTTGTTTTAGTAGTTAGTTTTAATTAGATTAGTTAGTTTAGTTTGTTTTGTTTATTGTTAGTTAGTTTAGCTTGTTTTATTTAGTTTTAGTTAGTTTAGTTTTAGTTTGATTAGTTAGTTTAGATTAGTTTTCTCTTTGGTTTTCCTAGGACCTTAGATTGGCTAACGGAGCCACTAAACCCGTCAGGGTGGTTCATTCCAAACGACTTGGGTTATTAGACAACCCCGGACCGGTTCCACTCTCTCAGTTGACGGACGGTCAATTTCGCCCGTCAACAAATGGCACTAGAAGGAGGGCCTGAACTTAATTAATGGCACGAGGCGGTCGCAAGACTCCTCCCCCCCTAATCGCTCACCTATAGTGACTAGAATTCATTCACATGATAATATTCCCCTTCAAACAACAACTACTTCAATCGACAATCCACATATCACAGTTGAGCCAGCAACCCCTAATCCTACAGGTGGTGACATACAAGAGATTGTTCGTCAATCTCTTATTAAAACACATAGTGCCTTAGCTCGTCTTAGGCAACCAAACTGTCTGTGGGGTCAACCTTTGGATTTCTCTAATATCAAAGAACAATTAGGTGACATTGACCTCACTGTGAATCCTACAGATCCAAACTTAAATCCTGATGCAGGAGGATCTGGGATACCACCTTCACCACCTCCCTCATCTCCTTCCTCTTCTGGAGGAGATTCTTCTTCTGACGAAGGCATTTCACCTTCTCAGCCTTCCACACCCACTACCCCAATGGAAAATCAGAACAATCCTGCTAGACCCTGGCTTGATCAGGATGTTGTAGCTGTACCTGGAGCCCAACACCCTTTACCTAAGCACCCGGAGAAATGGCTTCCCAAGTTTGATCCTGACTCAAAACAGATAGCTAAAGATCATATTAAAAAATTTATGTTAGCCATTAGACTCCGTAATGTTGAACATGAAGATGTTGTTTGTAGGTTGTCCCCTTATACTTTCGAGGGTAATGCATCCACTTGGTACTTTGCCCAATAGCCCCATACCATCGTGTCTTGGGAAAAGTTTGAGTCATTCTTTTTGGAAAAGTTTGGAGACGGTAAGCCTCCGAAAGTCTTAGTCATGGACCTTTCTAGCTTAAAAATGAACCCAAAAGAAAAAGTTAAAGACTTTAATCAAAGATTCTTAACACTTAAAAATTGGATCCCTGCAGATTCTATGCCTGTTGAGAGTCTTGTAATAGCCTACTACACTAAATCTTTACATCAAAGTATAGCTATTTGGGTTAAATGATCTAAAAAGGCCATGTTGTTAGAAGCCTTTGAGGAGTCTAGCCAGATTGAAAAAGACATACTTAGTCTTAAGGACTCTTCTAGCAATGAAACTGAAACTAGTACTTCTTCCAAAAAGAAGATTGAAATCCCCCCCAGACCTACTCAAAGTAAAACACAACCTGAAAACTCTGATTTGGAAAATTTAACTAAAGTTGTTCAAAAACTGTCGAATCAAGTTATAGACTTAAAAAGGTCAGCTAAAGAAGCTTATTCGAGTAAAGGACCCTACAAACCTCCTTTCCGGAAGCCTTTTCCCACCAATCGACCTAATCCAAACCCTGAAGGCTTGAACCTAGAAAGTTTGCAATGTGCCCTTCAAACAATTCTAGAAGCCCAAGATAACTTGATGCCCTCTGAGACCCCTCAGGAGGAAGTTGAACAGGAAACAGTTCAATAAGAAGAGTCTTCTCCAAACATCTTTGGACACTTCTCGGACAACATCTTTCAAGCTAACTTCGAGACTGTCCACCCTTATAATACTAGGAGTAAGACATCAAACAAGCCTTCTACTGAGAACACTGCAACTTCACCTCCAAAGCCATCTAAATCAGCTGAGACTAAACAGAGTAATGTAAACCCCAACTTAGATTATGATGTTGTTGAAGATCTTAAAAAGTTAAGGGCTAACATTTCTATTTATGAGTTATTGAAGTTTCCATTTTTGTTACAAAAAATGTTGCAAAATATTTCAAAGAATGGCAAAAGTGGCAATTCCAATGGTAACAAGGTTGTGCAAAGCAAAGTTCCGCAGAAGACTTCCACTAAAAATAATCCTGATCCTCAAGATAAAGGAAGCCTTCCTTTAGTCCCTGTAAATAATGTAAATAATGTAGATAAAGTAGCATTAGAAATTCTGAGTAAAAAGTCACAAGCTACTACTCTTAGTACTCGCAAGAATGTACCTCCTTTTCTTTTAACTTTCGAGATTTTCAATAGAAATGTGCATAATTGTATGGTTGACTCAGGAGCGTCATCCAATGTGATGCCTTGGTCTGTTTTCCAAAAGATTAACGCTGAAGTGGAACCATCTACTTTAAAAATCATACAACTTGATCAGACAAATGTCAAAGTTATAGGCGAACTAAAAAATGTATTGATTAGATTATCGTCTAACCCAAAGGTTCATCAGGTTATTGATATAATCGTTGTGGATATTCTAGAAGTGTATGGTCTATTTTTTAGCAGGGACTGGTCAGAGCAGCTACATGGTTACTTCGCAACAGACTGGTCTCACTTATGGCTCCCAGAGAACGGTAAGCCTAACAAGATCAGGGTGAATCGTGAGTGTTACCTTAAGTTCACGGTCACAGATTTAAACGATCCTAACGAACCATATACACCTTCTGCTGATTCACCCGAAATCTAAGGGATGGATACCTTCTTCGGCAATTTCATGGTCGGGGTTTCACCTATCATCAATCCAGAACAGCAGTCTGAGATCGTAGCATACATGCAACCAACAGCTTCTATGCAACAGTCCCATGTGTCTGATGGAAACCAAATTTGGTCTCTATATTTCGATGGTTCCAAGTCTAAAGAAGGAGCTGGTGTAGGCTGCATCATTATCGATCCGGCAGGTAACAAGACATTAATGGCGTGTAGACTAGAATTTGAATGTACTAACAATACTGCAGAATATGAGGCTTTACTGCAAGGTCTCAGAAAAGCTCTGGATATGAACATTCAAAACCTGGTTGTATTCGGTGACTCTGAAATAGTGGTTAGGCAGGTAAGAGATTCTATACACTTTCTTTCCCCGCATCTCAAAAGTTACCAGTCTGAGGTATGGAGTTTAATGAATAAATTTTTTTCTTTCAATATAAATTCCATTCCTAGATTAAATAATGTTGAAGCAGATTTACTAGCTAATGTAGCCTCTAAACTTCTTCCTGCAGAAGGCTTGTCCCCAAACGCATTCTCCATCGAGCTATTGTTTCGACCATTTGTTCCTGACAATATCACAAACTGGAGAGTATTTGACGATGATCAATAGATCATTAACATTCTACACATGGAAGAAACCTTTCAAGGCGCGGTGATAGATGAACGCACGCACGACGACAATTTGCACAATTTTATGGTAATACCTGACCCGAAATCTCCTGAAGCTCTATCAGACACGGTAAATTCCATACCCAAATCCATAGTTAGATTAGAGAAGTTTTATGATTTTGAATATGAATTTAAAAAGATGGTCAATTGTAAAACTAATAGTTCCTCGTTGTCTTATGAAAAAGTCAATTTAGGAACTAGTGAAAATCCTCAGTGTATTAATCTAGGCTTGGGATGTTCTAGACAAGAAAAAGCTGCTTTTGTTAAATTATTTAAATAATTTAAGGATTTATTTGCATGGACATACGATGATCTTAAAATGTTCGATCCTAATATCATACAGCATGTCATCCCGATGAAGCCCCAAACCTTACCCTTCCAACAAAAACTGAGGAAAATGCACCCTAAACTAGAACCGGCCATTCAAAAAGAATTGAATAAACTCCTAAGCACTAAAATAATTTTTCCTGTTAGACACACTCAATGGGTGTCCAACCTTGTCCCAGTTTGGAAGAAAAATGGGGAAATTCGACTTTGCGTTGATTTCTGAAACCTCAATAGAGCGTCTGACAAAGACAATTATCCTGTCCCACCCATGGAACCGATCCTTCAACAAGTATCTGGTTCCGAGAGGCTATCTTTATTGGATGGTTTCTCTGGATACAACCAAGTCTTGATGTCTCCGCCAGACCAACTCAAAACTACCTTCCGTACCCCGTGGGGCACTTATGCTTTTTGCAAAATGCCCTTTGGATTGATTAACGCTGGTGCTACCTTTCAGAGAGCAATGGACATTGCTTTTAGAGGCTTAATCAATCATTCCGTTGTAGTTTACTTAGATGATGTGACCGTTTATTCTAAAAACAAAGACGATCATCTAGCTCACTTACGAGCCATTCTGCTACGATGTCATAAACACGTCATCTCCTTGAACCCCAAAAAATCCATTTTTGCAGTAGAATAGGGTAAATTACTAGGATTCATTGTGTCTAGTGATGGGATAATTATTTACCCCGAGAGGACTCAAGTCATCGCTAAAATTCCCCCTCCTACATCCAAAAAATCCATGCAGTCTTTCTTAGGCCAGATTAATTTCGTGAGAAGATTTGTCCCCAGTTTCTCCAAAATGGTCAAGCCTCTACAGAACCTAATTAAGAAAGACACCCAGTATCACTGGGGACCCACAAAAAACCAAGCTTTTAATGCCATAAATAAGGCCATAATAGACGCTCCATCTCTCATGAGCCTTGACTTCTCTCAAGATTTTACACTCTATACTTTTGCCTCTGACCGTTCCTATGCCGCAGTCCTAACTCAAAATAATTCCAAGAACAACGAAGTACCCATCACCTTTATGAGCTCTACTTTCAAAGGTGTTGAACTTAACTACCCAGCAGTTGATCGGCAAGCCTACGCTGTTTTCAAAGCAGTTAAGCATTTCCGGTCCTATATTTTGAAGTCAAGGACAAAAGTCATTGTTCCCTACCCTATCGTAAGGAACTTGTTAGTACAGAAGGAGTTAGGAGAGAAGAGAGCTAACTGGGTCACCTCCTTGCAGGAGTATGACTTAGAAATTACCCCAGCTCAGATCATGAGAGGCTAAGGGTTGTGTAAGTTGGTTGTTGATTCGGAAACAGGACAGCAAGAAGATAGTGATGTGACAAACCTAGGACAAAGCGATCAAAGTTTAGTCTGTTGTGCACAAAACCTCGTTAGTCCCTGGTACAGCGATATTAGATTTTGTCTTGAACATGGGTCAACACCCCGTCACCTTGACCCCACCAAGAGAAGAGCGTTGAGACTAAATTCTGCCTCCTTTCATTTATTTAATGGTGTATTGTTTCGTCATAATTTTGACGGCGTACTGATGTGTTGTCGCGAGAAAGACGAAGCAGAAAAAGTCTTGCTCGAGTTGCATGCAGGAGAAGTTGGTGGTCACTTCGGTGGTGACACCACTTCTCATAAAGTTTTAAGAGCTGGTTACTATTGGCCCACGCTTTTTAGGGACGTCCATGCCTTATGTCATAAATGTATTATCTGTCAGAAAGCATCAGGGCAAGTACAAAAACCAGCCTTTCCCTTGCAACCCGTTTCAGTAGATTCTCCTTTCCAGCAATGGGGCCTTGATATCATAGGTCCAGTTAACCCTTCATCCTCGCAACAACACAAGTATATTGTGACAACCACATATTACTTTACACGATGGTCTGAAGTTGTTTCGCTAAGAACTATTAACACCAGTCAGGTAATCGCTTTTCTAAACTCGAATATTATCACCCGTTTCGGTATCCCTGACTGTCTAGTCTTTGACAATGCTTCATATTTTTATTCTCTTGAGATGAGTGAGTTTTCTTTGGAGAAAGGAATAAACATGAAGTATTATGCTAGTTACTACCCCCAGGGCAATGGATTAGCATAATCAACAAACAAGAACTTGATCAAAATTATCAAGAGAACTGTGGTTGAAAATCACAAGAACTGGCACAATGCATTGCTGAACGCACTGTGGGCTGATAGGGTAACACCCAAAGCCGCTATAGGTAACTCCCCCTTTTTTCTCGTTTATGGCAGAGAAGATATTCTTCCACCTCACATTCTTCTTCCTTCGCTTCAGTTGTCACAAAAAGTCCAAGAAGAAGATTGTCCCCCTTTAGAAAACATAATTAACGCTTTGATGAAGATAGAAGAAGTAATAGCCCAAGCTAAGCGTAAGTGAGATCAACATCAACAATTAATTAAAAGCTGGTTTGATTCTAATTCTTCTTCTGATAGGAATTTTGAAGTAGGCGATCTCGTCTTAAAATGGGACAAACCACACGAAGGAAAGGGTGAGCACACCAAATTTCAAAACTTATGGCTTGGACCATTTTTAATTGCTGAAAAGTTGGGTCCTAGTTCCTTTCGATTGCAGAGTCTTGAAGGGCAGCTTGACACCTATCCGATGAATGGCCAAGCCCTGAAAAGATATTTTTCTTGATAATTACCCTTGTATATTATGTATATATTTTTCATTTTTGTTTGCATTTTCGTTTGCTTTATGTTTTTTTATTTTGATTTGAATTGATCAGTTTGTGTTTTTGGACATACACATACCTGTACACTGAGCCATTCAGACAAAGACAATAGAAAAATTTCTTCGCTGAAATAACTTCTGAAATTTTGTACAAACATCAATGATATATCTCTGAAACTGATATCTATGTTGGAAAATTTTGTTGTTTGAAAGAAGTTTACTGATTTCAATCTCTGAGAAAAGATGGTCATGATCATCTATTATCTTTTTACGCTGTCCCTTTTCCATAAAGGAATGACTCAAAAGATGTCTCCCTGTCATAGGAAGTTGTTTTGTAAATAAAACATCTCTGGAGCTAAATAAAGGACAGTGTTAAAAAAAATTCTGATGAGGTCTGAAAAAATATGTTAAAATATTAAGATTTTCAGCATCACCCTGCTCAACTATATATCTATAAAAGAAAAATAAAATAAAATTAGTAATAAGAGATGTGGGAAGTGCTTGTTAACCCGTCGGGATACTGAACAAGTCTAATGGCAGCAAGTAAATGCATGCATGGCACCAAGACAACTTTATCGGGGTACTGAACAGGCCCGCTGGCAATGAAGCAATGTCGGGTCCATGAAAATCTGCAAAAAAAAAAATATAAGAAACCTCTTTAATGTCCTTTATTCTGATCCAGAACTTCTTGGCAGGATACAGATGTCAGAGTGGGTTAAATGGAAACCATGTCGAGGCTATGGACGCCTGCTGGCAGCAGTGGCCATGCCAACAGTACTGAAGATTTTATCTTTAATATTGTGACTTGCTGATCTCAAGACTGTTATTGGTTTTCATCTTTTGAAACACTGCTGGAAAAAAATGATTTACGATGATGTTTAAATGATTTTCTGGTTGTTATTTTTTGAGTTGAAATTTTCTTGGCTGTCCTAATCTGAATTTGTTACTTTTGCAGAGATAACTGCTTCTTCCAGTGTGTCGCCATTGTTGGCAGCCAATTCAATTTTTTATTATCCTATAAGTTGCTTACACCTATGTCTTGCAAACATCAAGTTTTTCGTCGCATTTTTCAAATAGACGACATTTTTATTTCTTGCGACATTTGCACATTTGTCTTCGTTAAGTTTTCACGACTGTAAGCGTGAAAACTTCTCCTTTCGAGGTCACATTTCGATCACTATCTGAACTGTCATGATCTTTTATCGATATTTTCTATTGCACTTACCTTTTGTTTATCGTTATGTGGCTGAAAGGACTTTCAAACTATGCTCATTGGACATTTTTATATTGATTGCATAACTTGATTTTATTGAGTTTGTAAGGCATTGAGCATTTGGATTTACACTTTTTATGACTTGCATGATCTTTGATTCTGCATAAGGGTTATGATTAAATTTATTATATATATATGATATAATCCTTATGTTAATCTTTTCATGACTTATTGGCTTGTCAACTATATGAATATCATTTTGGCACCTTGGTTGAACTTTTCATTATATGAATTAATACATTGGCGCATAATGATTTTGGTGTTGATTTATACGTTGAATGTTTTGAACACTATGGCATAGTGTTGGCGCATACTGGTATACACATTTGATTTCATTGGTTGTACACATGGCTTAATGGTTGAACTATTATTATGGAGTAAACAGCTATGAAATTTGGCAGTTGTACTTGGATAATGAATATTATGCATGGCAGACTCCACCACCTTCGCATGCGCGCATTTATGCTTACCCCTTTTCGCTCGATTCATTATTGTTGGTTCAGGTAGCTCTGTTACTGTGTGTTGATGAATTTGAAACCTTCCCTTACCATGCATTCAACTCCATGGCACCAGTCGTGCAAGTTGAACCCAATGGCAACCAGGCCCTGTTGATGTTTGACAATGCCCGCCAAGATTTGGCAGACAGTGGATGGCTTACCTTTCTAAAATGTTTCGAGGGTTTTAACCTTTGTTTAGCTCGACAGTTTTCCATGACCTTCGATGGCTGTCGAGCCAAGGTAGGCGATATACAGTTAGAGATTGATGAACAGTTCATCAGCTCGGCTACGGGGTTAGCTCCTTCGGGACAGCGTTGGTTTAAGAATTGCAAGGTCGAGGAAGTGACGTGGAAACTATTGTTTCAATCTCGCAAAGTCACCTCTTGTGATAGAGGTATGCCCGTATCGATGCTCAAACCACGATGGCATGATTTATTGATGATAATCAAGCAGTTTGTGACCTGCGAAGGTCGATACGGACTTGTGTTCCTCCACCACCTGCGTTTGCTTATGGTTTTTATGGGATACTCTCTCAATATGCCCTATTATTTGCATCGTAGCCTATTTAAAATGTCGAAGAAGTACAAAAGACACCAGGTTGATAGTAGCTTTTTTCATTATGGTCTTGTTAAGCTTATCATTGTCTATCATTTGAGTCTGCACGGGGATAGTTGGAGAAATTTTGTTGCTTGGAATTCTTTTGAGGATCTGAACCCTACACAGGTTGACAAACTTGTGGTGAGTGAGGTCAAGGTTGTACCCCCGGTGCCCTACCATATCCTACTGCCTAAACCCTCGGCCGACCCTCCTATCGACTTACCGCACACTGTGACTAAGAGTGTTGAGACTGTTAAGCCTATGAGCAAAAATCCCAAGGCAAACCTCATTGCAAATGTTAAAGGGAAAAGGAATGCACGTTTGATTTCATGAATGGCAAGGAACAAGCCAAGACCCCCTATCGAGCCAAACCCTATAGTGTTGAGTGAGGACTCTGATTCGGAAGTGGAGCGTATCTTGGCTAGCGAATACCCCTATTCGCAAGGTTTGTGTGCCGAACCCTCATATGATTTTGTATCAAACCTACCCCCGTGCCTTAAGGATGACCCTAACTACCCAGGCATTAAGTTGCCTTGTGAAACCCTTGGTCATTTGCCCAAACCCTCGCCTGCTCTATCTAAACCCACACAGTCACCCTGTGATCAATGCAATTTGTGGTTAGAGCGATAATATATTGATGTTCCGATACTGCAGTCAAAGATTCAGTCACTGGAAGACCAGATTGCAGTCCTAACCAGTCAAAAGGCTAAGCTCCAAACGATAGATAAAAAGCAAAAGACAACCGTCTCCATCCTGTTTAAAAACATGGAATCAGCCACGGCTATTGTAAACTCAAAGTTGGTATAAGCTAGCAGCCTCGTCGCTACACAGGTATGGTTTTGACATCATTCTGTTTTGTAAATAATCCAGGTTGATATAATGTTTGCAATTCAGTTTTTAACAGTTCTGTTCACATCTCGAATGGCTCCGTTATATTGCATGCATTCTATATATGGCTTTGCTTTGAATAGAAAGAAATTTTGATTCGATATATGATTTGATTATTCCCAGTATAGAAATCAATAGATTCTGATTGGATTTGAGTGATATTTGCTTGAATTTGATTGATTGGCTTGCTTCGTTAAGGTGACAAAATTAATAGTTTTCCTTCAAATGAATTCATTTGTATCCGACTTGAAAAGGAAATTTTTCATATTCAGTTTGGAATATAATCATGTTCGTATTTGGTTTTGTTATGATCCAAGTGCTATGGTTGGTAAACGACTTGGTCGAGTTTGATTGTTACGATTTTTGCTCGGATTCAATTTCATTGGTATGCTATAACTGGTAAATGTTTCGGGAGGATACCTGTTACGATGTTGTTCTATATTTGATTGATTCCAAGTTAAGGAGAATGACTTTGTTTCTTTGATGAAAACAATACACTCAGATAAAATTCGCGCCCGAATTGGAAACGAATCTGAATCATAACAACTGTGTGAAAATCCTTAGCAAAATCGATTCATTTTTGTTATAAATTGGCAAGTTCGTTTTATGAATCGAGTCCAGATTCTAATTAATACTCTGTATTTTAGATTTGTGAAATGAATTGGTCAAACCCTGTTATGATTCGTTTGATTGAAACAATTGTGATTAAAATTAATCGATCCTGTCTGTTGACTGTGCATGGATCAATGGTTGAAATCTATGACAAATTCTGTTTGATTGATCATGTTACGTTTTGGTTATGTGTCAGTTATGGTTTGAATTCGTTCACAGCCTAAATCTTTTTTCTATACAGTTATCGTGATAATCCTGTTCGATGCAATGATTTCTCTTGTTGATGAGACAAGTATAACAAAGTGTTTGCAATTTGTTATGTTTTCAATTGAATATCAAAACGATCTCATTCGATTTGTTGAGACACGATTATGATGTTGTTACATATGATTTCATTTACCCGACTTATAACAATAATTGAAACAGAGTATTTCTATCTTTGTATTTGATTAAATGATATGAATCTTTTGCTATATCGTTACAGCTATAACGAGTGGAAAGTGATTTTGTTGGATCGGATTGTATCTATTGTTTAACAATCACATATGATATGTTTTTCAATTGGATATGAAACAATCTTATTACTGTCCGATCATGACTCTGAGAACCCGATTTTGTGGTAACAGAAGAACAGAGTATTCCTATCTCTGTGTTGGGTTGAATCATTTTTTATCCTGTTTAATGTTAAATGATAAAATCATTTTGATTCGTTTTCAAGTGGTCATTAGAAGATAATTGGATTTAATTCTTTTAAAGATTTTGAATCGATTCTGATGTTGATTATGTATCTCATTTTGACTAGCTACAGAATCAGATGATTCTGTAGCTAGTCTATAGAATTTAATTTTTATCATTTTATTGGTAAAAGAGTCTTCTAAATTGTCTATTTTGGATCCTTTTCAGGTGAATTCGAATTGCATGGTATTTGATGGACAGTTTAGAGGATATTTGCATGTTTTAGTTTCATTTTAATTTCTTGGTTTAGTTGATCTTGGGAATATTTTCCCAGATTATGTAAACAGTTTGATACTTTCCACAGGGGGGTTTTACCCTGTGGAAAAACTTATAAATACTTATTATTTATTTAATAACGCATCCTCATTGGTGGGAGAACAAGGATATGGAATTTTAATACAGTCTGAGACAAAATTCGATGTTCTGCTACAGCTTTAGCTTTTCATAATATCAATATTTTGTTTCATGTTTATGTGTATCAATTTGCATTTGGTTAATGACTACTTTAGCTATCTTAGTCTTTTGCAGATGATATGATTTAATCCATATAATCCATATCTGATTTCTTCCAGTATTTAAAAAACATAGCAATTACTTGATTCAGTTTGTGAATGACAGATTTCTCTTCTTCATTAATTGGATTATTAAGTATAAGTTTTTGCATAACAGGTTTACCTTATTGCAGAGATTTATAAATCATATAATTGTTATGATTTTTTATGTCTTGTTTGTCCTGTAAACAACTCAAAGAGCATTGCAGCCTATCGTTTACGAGAAGCTTCCGAATTATCCGGTGCGAGTTTCCTTCCTCCAACCAGCTTCGAAGTTATCACACACAGGACAAATCTGGAGCGTTTCCGGGCCTGTTTGATGTTTATTTGTTTAGTATATTTGTTAGTATTTTAGTGTAGTTAGTATATTAGATTGTTTAATTTCAGTAAGATTTATTTCTTCTTTATAAAATTATAAAATCAACAAAAAATATCTTTCTCTGTCTTAGGGCAGAAAGCTAATGAGTTTTGCAGGTTTTATTTAAATCTGTATTTTGTAGATATTGTACATTTTGTAAATAAGTTATATTTCAGATAGTAATTAGCATAGTTTTAGTTAGTAGTTTATATATATAGATAGTAGATTAGTTAGTTTGTTTTAGTAGTTAGTTTTAATTAGATTAGCTTGTTTAGTTTGTTTTGTTTATTGTTAGTTAGTTTAGTTTGTTTTATTTAGTTTTAGTTAGTTTAGTTTTAGTTTGATTAGTTAGTTTAGATTAGTTTTCTCTTTGGTTTTCCTAGGACCTTAGATCGGCTAATGGAGCCACTAAACCCGTCAGGGTGGTTCATTCCAAACGGCTTGGGTTATTAGACAACCCCGGACCGGTTCCACTCTCTCAGTTGACGGACGGTCGATTTTGCCCGTCAACACATTGTTACATAAGTTGCATGTTGCATAAAGTTGCATAAAGTTCGCAAGAGGAGTGCCCAAATGCAAGCTGTGTTGGCAAGAGAAGTGCCCAACCAACAAAATCTAAAGATCCCAAACCTAATTTAGGGAGGCCAAACTACTATTTATAAAGGAGGCTAGCACCTCATTTTCACACTCACTCATGTGCTATGCAAAAAGAGAAAAAAGTGTGCAAGTCTTGTAGGAGTAGTTGTTGCAACTAGGGGTGGCGTCAAGGAGGTTTTTGGTCTATCTCTTGGTATCTCTTGGTTAAGTGGTGCACTACTCTTCCTAGTGAAGGAGTAGAGGAGGATATTTTGTTCGGTTTTTGGTTTATCTATATTGATGAAGTTTTTGCGGGGTTTTCTTCCCCATGAGGGTTTCCTAGGATAATTTGTGTGTCTCTATTTTTTTTGTGATTGCCTCTCTTGTAGTGATCTTATTTATGCATCTAATGTGATAAATGATTATAATAATAAAGAAGAATCATAGTTTATAGATGTATAAGTAAAACTTCAACAATAGTTAACTACTCAAACCCATATAAAAGACATCTTGTGTTTATAACTTCAGATCATATGAGAAAGTATAAGAGTTCATTGGTCCTAGGGTACATTTCATAGGCTAGTGATCTAAGTGAAATAAACCCTAGTGATTCTGATGGACCACTATATAGTAGGATTTCAATGCCCATATTACAACTTATGTGATTTATTTTGTGCCCTAAGAGATTAACGCCTACATCAACCATACGTAGTCATGTCATGTGTCACAAAGATCCATATTTGGTGATATTGACATGTTGATGTCATAGCATGTTGGTGTCATTTACATTAGCTACCATAGAAACACACTCATTTCTCTTTAAGGAAAGATTATTTCCCACTATGCACATATGAAAAAATTCATCACAATATCTTGAGGCAACCATCTTGAAACTATCAATCATGTCCTTTACAACACATTGATCTAACTAGTGTCCCACCATTTTATTTGTGTGCATAATGTGGTAGATAGAAAGAGGGTTTGTTCCAACAACTGGAACATGAAGAACATCTCTAAAATTTGATGTATCAATGATTACATCACCACAACTATAACTTGTAAGGTTGAATTGTCAACAGTAACTATGACATCCCCAAAAATAAAATATTTTTGAAATTTAAAATTGTTGGAAATTTATTCTGTATTTAGTAAATTCGAATTTGGAAAATTTTTGCCATTTATGGCAATTCCAAATTTCAAATTTGGTAATTGTAATTAATTATTTTGACTATTGGGAAGAGACCTGATTTGACCCAACTAACTATTTGACTATGACACTTGTATGGAAACATAATATTTTATATTGATTGCAGAAGGACAAATGGAACAGCCATGTTAAATTTAGTTGACCATGACTCCATGAGTGGGGAACATGTTGGAACTACATCTGGCCTGATTATTACAAGTGGAAAATCAGTGATTTGGCCATTGGCAGCCCCTGAAAATCAGGGATTTAGAAAGCTGCGAAAATTCCCAAGGGAGGGAAAAGACCTAGGAAAATGATAAATAACATATGAGAGGAGGCAAGACGCTACCAAGTATGTTGGGGAAAAGGAGACTTTTGATTTACTTGTTGTTATGAACACTACTTAAGTGTGAGGCAAGGGAAAAACTGCTGGAGTTGTAGGACATATATGAAGAGAAGCTATTTCAAGTTCACCCTCATGGATTCATGGTCAGGCTAGGGGGTGAATCGGGCAAGTAGTTTGGCCGCCCTGTTCTACGATTGGGAGGAACGTGGTTGTTCCCCTTGTCTTTCAATGTATTATTTCAGATATGTTATTTATGTCCCTTCTCTGATTGAATGTTAAATGGTTACATACTTGATAGAATGTATCTATTAGAAATAATATTAAGGATGAAAGATCGAATGCATCCTATTGCCAACTTAGGAATTGCTAGAATGTCTCTCTACTAGTTCGGAATGGATTATCTTTGTTGCATCTCATTACGGTTATGAATACTAGTTCCTGAAAGTATACTAGCTGGAAGGATATGACTAGTCAATTCTTAAAGAAGATTTGTGTTATGGTTTGGATTACTACTGTAGTAAGATAAAGCGTCGTAGTTGAAAACCCCACAAGTAAATTGTGATGTAGATTTGAGTTTACCTACATATTGAATGCAAATGGAAAACTGCATAGTATATAGATTGTAAGTATGTAATCATTTCACTGCCTGTGAAAACAGTGAATCGGTGGTTGTCTTGACCTTTCAAGACTCAAGGACTAAACCACCGATTACATTTTTGTTTTACATAATTTAAACGGTGGCCACCTTAACCTTTGCAGGCCACAAAACACCATCACCACCTTGATTAAAATCTCTTAGGAGATTGAAGTGGCAATTTTTTTGTGTTTAAATACCAGAGTCAAAATTGTAATAGGGATGATCTTGAAAACAATTTTTGAATTGAATTTGTCACTTTGTGTTTTATTTTACTGAGTTTGTAAACTCTGTTCATGTTTTCATTTTTTTTTGGCATTTCAGAGTTTATTGGTTCAAGTTGTGTGGAGTTCTTTTGTTCTTGCAAACGCTGAAACATGAAGTGGCCCCACAGCCTGATCGAATTTCGTGATTCAGTGATTACCGTTGTATGTTTTTCATGCATCAAGCATTACCAAACGCCGAAACCCGATATTGGATGGGCCCCATACCTTTTCCGTGATTTCGCGCTTCGACGTTTGACGTGGTGCAATGTTTTTCATTGGGAGTTAGTAAACCCTGAAACCCGAAATTATTGGGCCCGCACCCTAATCGCATTTCGCATTTCGACATTACTTAATTCATTTTGTTCGTGCGTCGTGTGTTTGTAAACCCCAAAATATCGAACCCCGAAACCCCAAAGTGATGGGCCCACAACCTTTTCTCATTTCAAGATTCGACAAACCGTGTTGTCTTTTGTTTTTGGTATTCGGTGTTTGTAATCGTCGAAACCCGATTGACCTCCGTTCATTTTTTTCACTAAGATATATATATGTATATTTAAAATACGGAAGTGACCTTGCAAATACCAAGAATTATTATAGACCATCTACAACATTTACACATCTTTATATCAACCGGTGTTTAATGAAAAGTTATAGGTTGAAATGTTGGAAAATTATTGGAGTGAATCGAATTAACACAGTTTAATTACCATAACTAATCACGAGAGGCACGAAGGCCCAAGGAAGAAGGGACATCCCGAAACTTAAAACATACCCCTGAGTAAATTCCTAACTGTGTAAATAACAACACAATCACCTAAAAGTTCAAAAGGAAAGTCTTTAACACAAGTACAGTAAGTGAAAATTGAATTCATATACCATCATGTGATCTGGAGTCAACTATAAATAAGATACACATATAGCCGGCAATAGACGAGTATTTTTCCTTTTTCAAAATCCTTTCGAGGAAGTAGCCAATATGGCACTAGTGTATTAAACCAATAAAATAACCAATATTCCATTACAAGTAGGTGGAAGGGGAAACCCTGTAATTCTTTTTAAAATAGTATTACATATCTCGTTCAGAATTGAAACAAATGAACATCTCATGTGGTGTTTTACTTCGAACGATAGATTTTTCTATCACAAAACGGGTTACCCTTAATCAGCGGTACTGAAACCATGACTTAATCTCCATTTCATAGTTTCGGATACCGGGAGTTGGATGTGTCAAGGACACTCATGACAAGAATGATAAAATCACAAAATGCAAAACTACGACTTAATCGCCATTCCATAGTTTCAGATACCAGGAGTTGGAGGTGTCAAGGACACTCATGACAAGAATGATAAAGTCGTGAAATGCTAAAAGGGACTATTGTGAGTCTCGAAAACCCAAAAGGAAAAACTCTGAAATCTTATCAACCGTCCATCTCAGTGGGTTATGTGAACCTTTCGATCAGTTCTGCAATTTTGTGATCATGAATTTTATAATGTTGGAGTCACGATGACTCAAAGGGAAAAAAGTTGAAAATCTCGTCAGTCGTTCGATTAAGAAAAGAAGGGAACAGATTATGGAGTTTTGTGAACCATTGATATGGCTCCATTTCGGGGATTGCGACTTGCCAAAATCCTGAAATATCAAAGTGTGAAAAGCATTTTGATTAGGCTCAAGGTCACAGCCAGTGGGCATATGGAATAAGCACGAGACCCAGTACTGGTAATCCAACGGTGCAAGTGAATTTGAATATGATCGAAGGATTATGAAATATTCATACTCCAAGTTTAACAGGAAGGCCTTCCCTAACCCCTATCCTGTATCCGTATATTTAAAAAAAAAAACTATAGGGGTCTTTTTAAATTTAAACTTTTCAGAGAGGACTATAGACTAATACTCTAATTTTACCTAAGTCTGTTTGGTCATTTTCATCGTGTGATTATGTGTATGGACTAATGCATGAGGCCTAGGCCATCAACCCCAAAGTCATTTGTGTTGTTAAGACTGTGGTAATGGTTATAGGTACAAACAAATCGGAAAGTAATTATAATTACAGGAATTGAAATAAACATTGAAATGAGGATTAAACACTTATCGTCGATCAGAAAACTTTAAGTTGAATGGTAATGATAGTCGACAACAGTAAGGACTCTTGCAAACTTTCATACTCAAGATTTATAACAGAAAGCTTAGTTGCTTGAATCTCGAACTATTCAAGGATATTTATACAAAAAAAATAAAAAAAAATCAGACAGTTCTTGAGGTATATTATAGTAACTAAGGTTGAAATGAAGGTGACCTTATAACTATAAGCTACAGGATGCAACCACCAAAGATAACCTCTTAGGGAAGATAGCAAGGGAGTGGTGACTAGTCTCAACTAAGGAATGCCATCTTGAATTCATCCTTACTCAAGACAATGAACTAAAGGGAGATAATCAAAGATGAACGGATCAAGGAAATGGGTGGTCAATAAGAGAAAATATAAGACAAGGAAAATAGGAAAACCTTTCCCTATGCATCTTAAGGATAAGGTAAATAAGAGACATGAATAATAAAGGTATGATAGGTTATTATTAGGGAACTAGAAAAATGGAAAGGGGGAAGAAAATAAGGAGAGTAGGTGTTACCCTAAGAATATCAAGGTGATAATGGAGGAGAAAGAGATGGGTAAGACTACCTAGAAAGAACCATCAAATTGAAAATTACTAGGATGGAGTTACCTATTAATAAGGATATGAATTCCAACCTAAGGGATCTTGGATGAAAAAGAGAAAGAAGGGATAGATTCCATGGCTGAAAGAGAAGTGGAAGGAGGAATGATATACTTTTTGAAGTTTTGTCTTAAACATGTTTGTTTCTTGTAATAATACCAAATATAGATCTTCCTTTAAAATTTCATTTTGAGTGCTTTGAATTTCATATTGATCTTATTCCCCTCACATCTAGTAAATCACTTTCATTTACATGGTTTGGGCATTTTTGAAAGATCTATTTTTCTATCCAATTAATTCTAGTAGCTAGAGTCTACTTCTTTCTATCTTGTTGATAATCTATGTATTATTACTGTCTTCTTGATTTCCCTAATTTGATCTTATTCATGATTGTTTCTATGCATAAAATGTTCGTGCTAAAAGTCTATCACCTATTTCTATGAACATTTGAAAACCTCTAAGTCGATATTATCCAAAAGGAGTTTCTCTAAATCTATATCTATACAATATCCATGCATAAAGAGTTGTTAGTGGTCAATCGTCTATCTTTGAAAGACATTATTCATTGCAATTGTTAAAAGGGTTAGTGTACAAACACACCTACTTTGTCACTACAAGGATAGTGGTAGTAAACATACTACTAAAGCCATCTAGTGAGGTGATAGGATATGACCATCAACAAACCTCCAAGAAGGGTAAATTCCCCAATATCAATGCCACTTGATGATGATTGTTGTTCCATGTGTCTTACTAATCTATGGCTCCACCAACATTACCATATCTAAAAGGGAATTACCATATCAATAGCAATCAAATATAAGGGTATATAGTACACACGTTCCTGCATCTAGTACTGCAGGGGCATATTTTTATGGTGTTGATTAAACAATGAACGAAAAAGAGGGATTTTTCATCACAAATATGACACACATACATTATATATACAATGTAGAACCTGAAAGAAAAAGGAAGAAACACAGATGAAAACTTAAAACATGCGTCAACCAATTTCTCTACTTTGAAAGAAAATTAGGGTTTATGGTTTACATGATGAATTGATGATGGAAACAAGTAGATGTCTAAGTCAAATTGAGTCCAGAAACCCTCCCATGTCATTAAGGCATGTGAATAGTCTATCCATGTGAAATTTCAATGCATACAGAAATAGTTTGAAAAACTTTCAACGTTGGCCCCATGTAATAACCAAATAAATTAAACAACCATTTATTTTACAACATAGAAGTAAAATTCAAGAATTTCTATAATTTAGCACATTCGCATACAAATTTATCAATAATAATAAAATTTTATAAGAGATTAAAAACAATTGCATAATTTTTAAATACCTGAACCTGATGCTAATAACCCTCTGTTTGTCCTTTACCTTCTTGATCGTTGTTGCACTATAAAACACTGCCCAAAACCTAGTTCCTCCCTGCCAACTAGGTAACTTCCTAGCTCCATGATATCATATGGATATCCTGGCCCCCGTGCCCAAAACCTACAGAAACCCCAGTGCCTGACTGATACAATCCCACTCCCAAAACTCCACTCCTCTCTGCAAATCCAGTGCCCCCAAAATCAATCGCTCATCCCTCGTAGAATGACCTCCCCGTCCACCTCCTTCCCCTCCATATTCTTCCTTCACCGACTCCCTGCCTCATTTACTCCCTACCTAACCCATTTATTACCTTCTTATCATTTCCCGTTAATGCCCCTTATCCCCTTTATTTAATATCTTATCCCTTGTAGTTAATATGTCATCCATTTTTGGGTACGTAACTTAATTTAATAATATACTTTATTATCCTCCTTTTATTTATTTACCTTATTAATTAATGAGTTAATTAATTCTTAAATTAATCATTGACAATCATGAATAACTAATTAATAATAATTAATTAGTTAATGTTATTTTAAGAAATAATTATGGTTTAGCTAATCTTTTAGGACAGTTATATTATTAAATTAATTATAATTAATTATCATATACACC
>ML808335.1:198976-210105 GCA_009831015.1 Picea engelmannii | reverse complement strand
TTTATTATCCTCCTTTTATTTATTTACCTTATTAATTAATGAGTTAATTAATACTTAAATTAATCATTGACAATCATGAATAACTAATTAATAATAATTAATTAGTTAATGTTATTTTAAGAAATAATTATGGTTTAGCTAATTTTTTAGGACAATTATATTATTAAATTAATTATAATTAATTATCATATACACCTATTTAAGCAGGGTCGTTACACCCCATTCACAGGTCATTGTTTCCCATGTCTAGTCCTAGTACAATATCCTTGTAAAATTTGTTTGGCAGTACACACGTCCCAACATCTAGTACTTCAAGGGAGTATTTTTATGGTGTTGGTTAATAAATCAACGAAAAAAAAAGATTTATGGTCCATGCCTAGGGATTTATGGAATCACAAATGCAATATGTGATATAAAAATGGTCATTTCAAATGCATTTGTAACGGTTCTCATGGTTGTCCAAGGAATTCTCTAGGGTCAAACAATAAGGTACAAGATAATATAAATTTCCTTAGGGATCCATGGGCCATTCATCACAAACATTTTTATAGTGTTGATTAAACAATGAACGAAAAGAGGGATTTTTCATCATAACTATGACACGCATACATTTTTCAATGAAACCTAAGAACCTAGCATCCACACCGGCCATTACCAGAACAATGGCTTATATTGTCGAATCAATGCCTTGTTCTGGACAAGTTTTGCAACAGTGTGTTTCTTTGACAAAAGACTGATATTGATCATATTGTTCTCAAACATGACAAAAATTTAAATTATGGTTGTCATTCATTGGCTTATACAAAAATATAAACATAAAAACATAAATCCCCGGGATGACATACCTACATCGTTGGACCTATGATTAGGCGCACTCATGTAGAGCTCCTCTTGGTTTCGAGAATAGTTCATTCTCTACTNTCACATCACTCTCAATTTCCCCATACCTAATTTGAAATTATAAAGAACATGTAACATATACTCTATTCTACAAAATAAAAACTTATAAAGATCATATAAAAGATATAAACACATACCTCTTATTTTCAACAATTAAATATCAGTCATCTTCTTCTTCATCCAGCTCAACATCTGTATCAGGATCTGGTTTAGAATCAATATTGGTGAAAGGCTCATTCATATCAACATCATCATCAATGTCATTTTCACTAATATAGTTATCGATGTCGTCAATGAGATCGTCGTCTCCTACATTTGGATGATCAACTTCTTCAACTTCTTCAACTTCTTCATCTGACACATCGACTACAACCACCTACTCCTAATCTAGATAATCATGATCTTATTCCTCGTTATTATCTTCATCCTCGGCTACATGATTATACTTTACCTGTCTTCCTCTCGGATCATATCTAACAATGTATGACCAACCTGCTTTACCAGGTACCTCTGAGTAAAATACTTGCTCGCATTGACTTGGAAGAACATAAGGCTCTATACCCAGTTCAAATTCCCTTGTATTAACCATGGTAAATTGACGCAGGACCCCTACCTCAGCAGGGATATTCTGACCTCCTGGTCTTTGGATCTTCTAACACTTTTAAACCGAAGCATCTCTTTGGTTCCCACTGTAACCTCCAATTCACACTAAACCATAGGTCCTTCCTAGTAGTTATGCTAGCATGAATGAGCACTAGGTGAGAACCCAAAATCCACATGACCACTAGCATGACCACAAACTGAACACAAAAGGCACGTCATGTTTCGTGATCTCAGGAATCCTGCTACAATGCACCCTGACTCCTTTGATTCCCGAAATTTTGAAAAGGGATAACAAGTCTTTATTTCCTCCATTATGCCTTAACCATATGACCTCCAATTAAGAAATGGGACTTACTTCTGAGCGCATCTGGATTTTGCGACTCGTGAGTTCATGATGCGACTCTTATCCCTTTTCCTGAAGTTTGAACTCATGACTTCTTCTCCACATATCAATGGTCCTGAACCTCCTGAGATCTGACAGTCCAGAGCCTTCTTTCTCTTGTCGAGATTTCATGATTCCCAAAAACAGCTTTCTCCAACCTTCTGACTCTCGAAATGTCGAAACTTAGAGTGTCCAATTGACGTCTCTCATTGATCCTGATTCAACAACGACTATCCCTCCTAAGATTGCAAATGTTAAAAGACTATGCCTTTAACTTCCCTGCAACTCCACTAGATCTCTCAGTCCATGAGAAATTGGTATTTCTCCCTACGGGAAATTCAACCGTTCGTTTAGACTTTCGATGCCTCCCAGCCAAATTTTTTGGCGTCAATCCTTCTGAGCTTGACTTTTGCAAGGCAACTTCCACCCTCACCCTTCCTTCGAACTATTTGAAATCTATCTCCTTCCTGAGCTTAATTTATGCAGCAAACTCAAGGATTTCCAGAATCATTGCATGCACTCCTTGAGACATTCACAATGACCTTCAAACTTCAAACTCTGTGCACTCCTTGCAACAGATGTTCTTCTACCTCTTCCTTAGTTGGAAATTTTTAAGACCCCTTCAGCCTTCGCACACCTTGCATGACTCTGTGCTATATTTTCACTTATGCTAGTATAAGAACAACTCTATCTCTCCTAAGCTTGTCTGAGGTAAAACTCAGAAAATCATCAACACACTCCTTGCGGACCTTCGCTGCACTCCTTGCAGGAATTCTCGGGACAAGTAGAAATTGAAGCTTATGCTCTCCCTCTAAAAGACTTCATACATTCAACATGAAATCATACACATAAGCATTGAAAAAAATGCATAACAGATCATATACATAAAATGTAAACATACCATTCAATAGATGCAAATAGTAACCATGACAACACCATGAAATTGGGTTAAAGCCTTCTTTATATTAGTTCAAGTGCTTATGTACATGGATTCTATAGTAACAACTATCTTCTCATACAACTCCCATAATCTTTGTTCTTCTTTGTTCTACTCTTACAATGAGAATGAATAATACAATACAATACATACAAGGGAGATTTCTAGAGTTTTCCCTCCTACAACCTCAAGCTACCTAATCAAAATAAGAGACTACAGCTACTTTAAATTTACTACAATAATTTCCTCCAACTGACAGATGAGATCTATTCTCAAGATATACATTAAAATCTCCAAACATTTAAGAAAAATCACTATATCCCATCTATTACATTAATGTTTCATATTTTGAATTTCAAAATATCCTCAAAATGTGCATTGGTGCATATCTAGTTGTCCTCCACTTGTGGGTGCTTGCGATGCTCTTGCATCATACTCCTCTGGCTGAAAATTTCATGGAATCATGTTCATGAGCTCCTACACTGTATGTCCATGTTTCTGGATACCTGCTTCACTTTCCCAACTGGCATCCTCGATCGGGTGTCCCTTCTATTTTACCAAATATTCAAAATATGTCTTTATCTGGGTCTTCTTTCCAACTCTTTGATCAATGATCTTTTCCATCTGTGGCTTCTCAGCTACAGGCATTTGTTTAATCCATTGAATTTCCTCTTGTATTTCTCCTCATCCTGCTTCATCTGCTCTGTATGGATACAGATCTACTATATTGAATATGGATGATATCCCACACCATATAGAAATTCTATCTCATAAGCATTTGCATCAAATTTCCTTATGATTTTACACAGCCCTATATTTTTCATATTTAGCTTATTATGCGTTCCCCTTGGGAACCTTTCTTTTCTTAGATGCACTAAGACTAAATCTCCCACCTCAAATTAAATTTATCTTCTGTGTTGATTTGATGTATGCTTATATTTATGGTTGGAACTCTGCAACTGCTCTCTAATCTTCCTGTGGAGCTATTTCATTTTTGCTACAAAATATTCTGCTCCAACACTTCTAAATTCATTCTACTCTAAGTCTCTCAACTCAGATACTCCTATTGGCTACATTCCATACATTATCTAGAATGGGCTCTGTCCTATGCTCCTATTAGGTGAATCGTTATATGAAAATTCTTCTTGCGATAGAATCTGGTCCCACTGACTATGATGCTCAACTACTAAACTCCTCAATAAGTCTCCCAAACTTAGATTTACTACCTCAGTATGTCCATCCATCTGAGGGTGATATGCTGAGATAAAAGATAAATATGTTCCCAACTTCTTCCATAGTGTCCTCCAGAAATCACCAACAAATTTGGTATCCCTGTCCGAAACAATACTCTTGGTTAAATCATGAAGTTGAACAACTTCTATGAAAAACATATTTGCAATGTGTGTTGCATCACTGGTTTTATGAAATGGAATAAAATGTGCTATTTTTTAGAATCTATCGACTACCATGAATATGGAATCACATCCTCTCTCTATCCTTGGCAGTCCTAACACAAAATCCATGCTTACTGTGTCCCACGGCCTCTCTAGTACTAGAAATGGTTGATATAACCACGTATTCTTTCTTTTCCCCTTTGCGTGATGGAAAATTCTACACCTGTTGACAAATTTATTGACATATTTCCTCATCCCTGGACAATAATATAAGTTGTTCAATTGTGCAAATGTTTTTTCATGGCCAAAATTTCCAGCCAATCCCCCACTATGTTTTTCCTTCAAAAGGTTTTCTCTCATAGAACTCTTTGGGATACACAATTGATTTCCTTTGAATAGTAATCCATCCTGAAACAATTATTCAATCCATTGGATTTTGTCTCTTAAAACAGGATTCTCACATGCTTCATAAGCGTCCTTGAAATCTAAATCACCCCTGTGCATTTCCTTAAGGCTATCAAAACTTAAGGTCTTCACACGAAACTCCTGCAGAATCAAACATTTCCTGCTCAATGTATCAGCAACCTTGTTAGCATTCCCAGAAATGTGCTTTATAACAAAAGTAAAGTTCTGCATAAATTCAACCCATTTCACATGTTTCTAGTTCAATTTCTCTTGTATGGTTATAAATTGTAGAGCATGATTATCACTATACAAAACAAACTCTTTCGGAACCAAGTAGTGCCTCCATTTCTCCAGTGCTTGTATGACTGCATAAAACTCTTTATCATACATGTAATAATTCCTTTTGGCATCATTCAACTTCTCACTAAAGTATGCAATTGGTCTATTGTCTTGACTTAAGACTGCTCCAATCACAAATCCATTGGCGTCACATCTCACTTGAAATGTTTTACTGAAATGTGGCAGAACCAGAACTGGTTGTTCAATTGTCTTCTCTTTCAACAAATTGAAACTTTTCTCTGCTTCCTCTGTCCAATGAAAAGATTTATGTCTTTTCTTGACTGTGTCCATCATTGGTGCATAAATTCCACTAAAATTTTGGATGAACTTCCTGTAAAAAATGGCTATTCCATGGAAGCTTCTGACTTCAGAGATATTCCTCGGTGATGGTCATTATTTGATTTCTTTTACCTTCTCAGGATCCATATTCAACTCATTCAAAGAGATCACAAAACACAAATAAATGAGCTATGTCTTCATGAAAGACGACTTCTTTAGATTTATCAGCAACTTCTCTTACTGCAACCTCCTCATCACTAAAGATAAATGTCTCAAATGTTCTTCCTCGGTCTTACTGAAGATCAGTATATCATCAAGATACACAATTATAGACTTCCCAATGAAATATTTCAAGACTTCGTTCATCAATCTCATAAAATTACTCGGTGGATTCGTCAAAACAAACAGCATGACAAGCCCTTCATACAATCCTTCATTTGTCTTGAATGTTGTTTTCCATTCATCACCTTCCCTCATTCTAATCTGATGATATCTTCTTTTCAAGTCAATTTTTGAAAAAAACTTTGCCCCACTCAAGCAATCCATCAAGTCATCCATCCTGGGTATAGGAAATCTATACATGATGGTGATTTTGTTTATAGCCCTATAGTCTGTACACATTCTACATCCACCATCATTATTTGGACTTAACACTATTGGTACAGCGCATGGACTCAAGATTTCTCTAATCAACCCTTTATCCATCAAATCCTGGACTTGCTTCTTGACCTCTTCATTCTTTTTTAGCGTCAATCTATACACTTATTTGTTTGGTAAACACACTTCTGGTATAAGGTCAATATGATGGCTTATACTTCTGATGGGCAACAACAAACAAGGTAAGTCGTCCACCACTATATCAGTGAAATTCTCCAACAGTTCTTGAATTTCCTCAGGTAGATCATTTATTCAGGTACTGATCAAAATGACTCTAGGTTTCCTAACCATGGAAAACTGCATTTCTTCATATTTCTTGACTTCGTCCAGAAGTTCCTTTCCACTCATGAGAAGTATAGTATTGCTCGCTTCTTCTTTCACCTTCTTGTCTTCAATTGGCAGTAACATATGTGTCCTACCATTATTCTCCAAGGTGTAACTGTTCTTTCTTCCATCATGAATAACATTTTTGTCATATTGCCACGGTCTCCCCAACAAAAGATGACATACATCCATGGGAATAACATCACATAAAATCTCATCTTTGTATCCCCCTATCTTAAATTCAACTAAACATTGTTTAGTGATTGTTACTTGATGTCCCTTTTGCAACCACGAAACTTTATATGGGATTGGATGTGCAACTATCTCCAATTCCATCTTTTCCACCATTTTTGTGGATACTAGATTATTCTTTCTTCCACTATCAACTATCACCTTGCATACCCTATCCTTGGTCTTGCAAGCAGTTCTAAACAAATTGTTCCTCTGGACTGGATTCTCCATCTCTTTCTTTGGCTTCAAGAGAATTTTCCTCACCATTAGGGATCTTCCACCTTTTTCATCTTCTGCCTAAAAATTTTGCCTTTGCGCTTCTAAAATGTGAGCTTCACCCCCTCCATCTCTTTTTATATTGGGACATTCCCAAGATTTGTGTCCAACCTTTCCACATACAAAACACTTTACTTCACCTCCTTTGCCTCTTCCTCTTCCTTTGACACAAGGAAAAGTGTTCCTATCGGCATATTGTCTTCCCTGTGAGCTTCCTCCCCTTTCTGGGTAATTATAAGGATTCTTGTCTTCATCCTTGGGCTTCTGTACTCTTTCCTGGGAACTACTTTTCCTCTTCTCTGACTTCTACCCCTGCCTCTTTCACCTTTCTTTTGGGCCAATTTCTCTTCTGCCTTCAGAGCAATTTGATAAGAATCTTCTACATTCTTGATTTTCCCCATGCTCATCTCATACTAAATCTCATATCTCAGGCCATTCATATATCTGGTGACTTACATCACTTTCGCGATGACCTACTATGATGTTTAATCTATAAAATTCCTCAGTGTATTCCTTCGTTGTCATCCCTTTCTGTCTCAAATTCTACATTCTTCGAAACATATTAATTTGATAATCTCGGGGTATGAATTTAGCTTTCATCTTGGCGACCATCCTATCCTAGATTTTGATTCTTTGTTTTCCTTTGCAATGCCTATCAGTCTGCAGTTCATCCCACCACAGTTATGCATGCCCTTTCAATCTAGTGACAGCATGTTTTACTTTCTTATCTTCTTTGATATCTTCATAATCGAAGTATTTAACCAGAGCTCTAAACCAATCTAGCAGCTCCTCAACATCTAAGTTGTCTTCATACATTGGGATGTCCATTTTTTCTCTAGACCCTATCCTTGCAACAAATTTGAATAGACGTTCCTATGCAGCATATTCGGCTACAACTTCTTCTTCATCTCCAACCTCATTTTCACTTTCGACTTCACTGACATCTCCAGTATCAGTAGCTCATTTTTGTGTTGTCTCCATGGCATCTGATTGAGCGCGAATTTATCTCATTTCCCTTTCCATGGATGGATCGGGAAAAATTCTTTCTTGACATCTTCTCGGTGGCATTGTTTCAATCTGTCCACGTAGAATTCAAATCACAACTATCCACTGTCTTCTCTCTACAGAAAACAAAAGTTGTTAGTTATGCTCTGATACCACTTTACGCAGGACCCCTACCTCAGCAGGCATCTGTTGACCTCCCAGTATTTGGATCTTCTAACACTTCTGAACCGAAGCAGCTCTTTGGTTCCCACTGGAACCTCCAATGCACACTAAACCATAGGTACTTCCTAGTATTTACACCAGCACGAATGAGCACTAGGCGTGAACCCCAACTCCACGTGACCACCAACATGACCATAACCTCAACCCAAAAGGCATGTCACATTTCACGATCTCAGGACTCCTGCTACAATGCACCCCAACTCCTCTGATTCCTGAAATCCTGAAAAGGGCTAATGGTTCTTTATCTCCTCCCTTATGCCTTAACCATATGACCTCCAGTTAAGTCCTAGGCCTTACTTCCGAGCACGTCAGGATTTCATGACTCGTGATTTCATAATGTGACTCTTCTCCCTTTTCCCAAATTCCAAACTCATGAATTCTTCTCCACAGATCAATGGTCCTGAACCTCCTGAGATATGATAGTCCAGATCCTTCCTTCTCCTATCGGGATTTTGCAACTCGTGATTCCCGAAAAGAGCTTTATCCAACCTTCTGACTCCTGAAATGTTGAAACTTAGAGTGTCCAATCGACATCCCTCATTGATCTCGATTCAACAATGACTATCCCTCCTGAGCTTGCAAATGTTAAAATACTTTGCCTTTAACTTCCCTTCAACTCCACTGGATCTCTCGGTCCACGAGAAATTTTTATTTCTCCCTCCGGGAACTTCAATCGTCTGTTCAGACTTTTGATGCCTCCCAGCCAAAGAATTTGGTGTCAATCCTTCTGAACTTGACTTATGTGAGGTGACTTCCACCCTCACCCTTCCTTCGAACTATTCCAAATCTTTATCCTTCTTGAGCTTGATTTATGCAGCAAACTCAAGGATTTTTCGGAATCCTTGTGTGCACTCCTTGTGGCATTCGCAATTACCTTCAAACTTCAAACTCTGCACACTCCTTGCGACAGACGTTCTTCTACCTCTTCCTTGGTTGGAAAATCCTAAGACTCCTTCAGCCTGCACACACCTTACATGGCTCTGTGTTATATTTGCACTTATGATGGTATAAGAACAACGCTATCTTTCTTGAGCTTGTCTAAGGTAAAACTCAGAAAATCGTCAATGCACTCCTTACGGACCTTTGTTGCACTCCTTGTAGGAATTATCAGGATGAGTAGAAATTGAAACTTATGCTCTCCCTCTCACAAACTTCATACATTCAACATGAAATCATACACATAATCATTGAAACAAATTCACAATAGAGCATATACATAAATTGTAAACATACCATTCAATAGATGAAAATAGTAACCATGATAACACCATGAAATTGGGTTAAGGCCTTCTTTATATTAGTTCAAGTGATTATGTACATGGATTATATAGTAACATCTATCTGCTCATACAACTCCCACAAGCTTTGTTCTTCTCTGTTCTACTCTTACAATGAGAATGAATAATACAATACAATACATACAAGGGATCTTTTAGAGTTTTCCCTCCTACAACCTCAAACTATCTAATTGAAATTAAAGACTACAACTACTTTACATTTACTACAATAAATGCCTCCAATCGATAGATGAGAGCTACGCTCAATATCTACGTTACAATATCCAAACATTTAAGAACAATTACTATCTCCCAGCTATTACATTAATGTCTCATATTTTGAATTTCAAAATATCCTCAAAATGTGCACTGGTGCATATCCAGTTGTCCTCCACTTGCGCTTGATTTTGATGCTCCTGCATCATAAATCCATTATCATGCTTAATAACAGTTCTTTCAGGATCACGTTCATGCATCTGTATCTTGTACCATTTCACCTCAAAAAAAAACTATTTTAAAGGAACTAAAATCACACTAAATTATATCCTCCAAATTCCCATAATACCTATTCTCAGTTTCTTCCAGATTTCTGTAACTTCTAGAGGAAATGTTGGTGACCCTAAACACTACAGTTATCCCACAATCTGAGGTTTTCATCTTATCATCCAACATTTTGATATGAAATTTACGACCATTACACCACATAGCCTTGTGATGTTTCAACTACAACATGGACAACAAGTAAAAAATACATTGCCAATTAATAAACCTCATATAGGACTTAGTAAATATATATTTCAAAAATTAAACAAACCAAATACATTGAAAAATTGGGAAATAACTAGGAAAATGTGGGTAAACAATTTACTTGTTTGTTTATGTTTTAAACCAAAGGCTAAATCAACTTACCTATTTCACATAAGATCAAGAAATTGATCTCGATGACGATGTGTTGTTTTAATCATCTTACTCACCCCTTCCCATGATAACTTACCGAAGTATTATTTAGTATATTCTATCCAATGCTCCATCCAATCAAGGTTGTTTTCAATGTATAAATGTAAAGAATCCCACTCTCGAGAAAATCTATGATAAAATAACAATTTAATATCATTAATTAGTTATTGTTAATAAAGGAATAGTTTAATATAGTTCAATACGCAGGAACAAAAAATGTAAAAAATCAGTATGATAAAATAAAATTGGAAAAATAAATGTGTGATATATTAAATCTACGTCAACATCTAATAATTACCTTTCACAATCCTCATTTTACCTTTCCCCAATAGGACCTCCCCTTCAAATCTGTTGATGGATTCGAGATGCCAAATGTGAGGCACATTCATATTTTATGCTAATTTAGGTAGATATTGACTAATATACACCATGCATTGATATACTATATATCCCTCAACCATATAACCCTCCGGACGTGCTCTTTGTCTAACAAAATCCTTCAATGACTTCAACTGCCTCTCCACCATCCACATCGACCTTGTGTGTATTGATCCACATAATTCAATCTCCTCAACTTGGTGTATAGGTAGTGTTATTGTGCATTGAAAAATGTTGGAGGTAGATATTGTTTCATTTGACACATTAGTCAGGGAATTTCTCTCTTCCAATAACTTATATCTTCTTTATGTATTTTTTTTTATGAAAGCCACCTACAAATGTCGATGTAATGAAATAATATCAAGGCATACATAAATTTTCAAATAAAACATAATATGTCAATAAGTTCCGCTACAAATCACATAAGAAGTACATTTTCCTTATAAAACATTACTTACCTCATGTATTTTCCAAGTACATAAATAATTTGTTTTATGTTGTTGTCAAAGTCGTCTGGGAGAGATAAAGGTAGAACATATTGTAACAAAAAACAAATAATTATT
>ML808335.1:182036-198926 GCA_009831015.1 Picea engelmannii | reverse complement strand
TTCCAAAAAATGTGTACCAATAAGGAAATATATTATAACCTACTAATTACCTTAATGAATGTATGCCAGTCATGTGTTTTAACCCCACCAAAATCACCTTTTTTCGTTAAGATATTTTGTATGTTTGACGAAAACCCCATCGGAAACCTAATTTTTCGAATGACCTCTTTTACAATATTACTTTTTTTCTCTGTCAATAACCAAGGAAGACTAGTATTTTGTTCACGACCATCACCATTATAATTAATAATAACACTTTACAATGCATGATTAGCTTCCTGGATGTCACAACAAATCTTTCCAATTCTCTCTTTGTCAATCCTTCCATCTAATATTCGCCATAACAATTATGTTATGTTCTTCCCGATATGCATTGTATCAAACAGATGAACTATTTGTAGGTGCTCATAGTATCAAAACCTACTGAATTGCATTGGGTAATTTTCCATTCCTCGTGGAAGCCCATTCGTGCCTTAATGACATTCATGAAACATCAACAAATTGAAATTAACACTAATTAATCAAACAAAATGAAGTTAATACTAATGAAATTAACCAAAGATTTATATAATATGTCATACATAAATAATTTGCATACCTTGACGATCTCTAATATATTCCAGCTTCCATAGGCGAGGTGTCATTCTTCGTGGTTTTTTCCCATTCTCTTCTTTTTCCATTGAATTTTTCTTTGTATGTAGTTCGATAACTATGGTTCTTATGCAGAAAGTGCCTATACTCATCAAATAATTCATTTCCTAAACTCCTTGAATGAGAAGATTTTATCCTGGGACCACAAACTGGGCATGCAAATTTACCCTTTGTTTGAAGACCTACAAGATATATGAATTAATGTAGCGTTGAATTAGAGTCACAATTTAAAATAATGCATGATATTTTCAATATATATATAATATTAAATCACAAAATAAATTAACAATATACCACAAAAATGTGTTAACCCGGGAGCATCATGAATTGTCCATGATAGTATTCCATGGAATTGAAGTCTCTTTTTCCCTATTGGTCTAGAGATGTCATACATAGTGACGCCAACCCATAAATTCAACAACTCATCGATAAGAGGCTCAATATATACGTTCATATATTTATCCTGGTACTTACCTAATTGGTTCAACATATTGCATGATTAATTATACTTATCTAGATGTCGTTATATATAAAAGAAATAATTACCATGCACGAAACAAAGAAATGAAATATTTTGTCATACTTTAAAGCAAATAAAAGATAATTAAATACCTGGAACAATCATTGCCAACATTTTGTGCTCTCTCTTGATTGACATCCAAGGAGGAAAGTTATTTTTTATAACAAAAAAAATCCACACTGAGTACGTAGAACGAAGCTCTCCAAATGGATTGACACCATCAACTGTCAATGAAAGTCTAACATTACGAGGTTCTTCTTTAAAAATTGGCCACTTTTCTTCGATGTACTTCAATGCAGATCCATTTGCAGGCATTCGAAGATCATCTTCTCGACTTCTATTCTTTGCATGGAAATCCATAAACTGTGTTATACTTTGGCACATGAACAACCGTTGGAAACGTGGAATTATCATAATATAACGAAGAACTTTGTGAGGCACCTTCTTTAACGCTTTGTTGGTTCGATATCTACTTATTTGACATTGTGTGCATTAATTTTCTAATGCATATTGTCCATAGTATATGATATGATCATTAGAACATGCATCAATAGCCTGATACTCCATTCCAATTTCTTTCATAATCATGGATATTTCTTCATATGTGTGTGGCAAAATATTTGACGTCAGTAATAGAAATTCACCTAACAATATACAAAATTCAAAATAATAAGTCAATGTAAACAATATTAATCATCAATATCGCATCCATACTAATTTACAAATTAGAAAACAATAGCAATATAGGAAAAAATTGAACCTTTTAAGTATTTGTGAACATGGAAACATAAATAATTAATAAATTAAATAACTTAGTATATGTGTGAGGCATGTGTTTTATAAACCATTCAAAACCTTCAATTTCACCAACAACAATATAGAAGATAAAATATTTTTTGTTGAGCCTTCATAAAGAGTTTGATGTGACTTCTCGAGTAGAGGATCAACATCATGACTATCATCCTGGTTGTTCTCATCCATTGGATAAAATGTGTCTTGGATCAATCTATGTATCTCATCTTCCTGATTTGAATCACTAACGTTATCTCCATCCATATCATCATTAATAACTTGATTAGTAGCTTCAATATTCTGATCTCAAAGTTCATCACCATGTAAAGGAGTATTTCTACTAGTACTTGGCAAATAACTCTCTAGAGGTCGACATTTTGGGGGCATCATCTATATATTTAAAAAAAACGTAGAAAAGTTAGTGTGTATATAAAATATAAAAATCCCAATAATAAATATTACTAAAATTCATGACATGATGATTATTATAGAGAATACATTAAATATTGAATCCTCTTACCAAGGGATGATATTCATAACCCCCTTCGGCGTGCCCCTTCTCCCTACAATGTCTTTCAGGTGTTGTTATTAAAAGTATTTTTCTTTGCAATCCCTTGCAATCATAGCAATGACAATAACATTTTCCATCACCCCTCGCCTCTAATTCCACTCTTAACTGATCAAGCCTCCGGTCATTTTCGTTCATAGTGACAAATCCATGTACTGACAAGTAATTGTCTTACCTACACAATACCAAATAGTACGTTGTCAATTTTGTATATTTTAGCTACTCCTTCATGATATTTTAGCTACTCCTTTCGATTCTGATATGTTTATTTACAGTGACCTACAATCCTCACAATTATTTCTTCTAAGACATTTTGACATGCTTTTTTTTTATTATCGATTAACTATTAAGATCAATATGCTTCAATTTTTACTTTAGAGTAGTGTGTAATGAATCACTATGGAAAATAATTACACACCATTTAACGAAAGTAGTCAAAATTTCTCAAACTTGAATCACTCGACACCATACACTAGCCTCTAAGTTGTTTTGTAGAGAAAATGTCAATCTTTGAAATTCACCACTAAAAAAAGAAATCCATCCACTTGTCATCCACAATTGGGTTTGGTTGGTTTAAATTATGACGTGTTGATTTGCAGCTACATACAATGGTCACAATTTTATGCTACTTATAGTGGTCACGATTTTATTTTCTAAGACACTTTGGCATGTTTTCATTTTTCATTGTCTAACTAGTAGATTACATCATGTTATTATAGATTTCGTCATGATTTTTTTATATTTTAGCTACTCTTTATTAATAGTGTATAAAAAAGTTTCATCAACTACAAACTAGAGTTAATCACTACATCTAGAATTGCATGTGATTATAAAAAACTGAGAGAAACAACATCACATAAGAATAAAATGTTATATGACTAACCTAACCTAATACTAGACTAAAAATATGACATTAATATATATAGGCACAACATCATATAAACACAAAAGTTAGAGAGCTAACAAGGTTGCTAAGGGATAGGATTAGACCTAAGAGGATTTTTTTCCACTTTCTATTTCAAACATTAGTCCAACCGGTAAAGTTGTTATGGGTTGGTGGTTTTGTAATAAGGATTAAATTTACATAAGGAATTCTAGGCTCAAATTAATCTAGATTGATAATGACATATGTTTTTAATGTTTGAATTGACTAATTGATGGAGTAATTTTCCCTCTTCTAAAAATACTTCTTCAGAAAATATTTTTCTTTACATTTCACATGAATTTCCGTAGAATATACTAACTAGATAGTGACATAAATATTTTGAAATATGGTACTGCACATATAATATATTATCAAGGAAAAAACAAGCTACATGAAATTTCTTTTGAACAAAAAAATACAAGTTAAATGAGTACATAAATAAAAAAACATACTAACCTTGCAAGTTCAAAATCCAAGATATGTAGATCGAGAATTGGATTTGTTCAACTGGTGGGTGAAGGAAAAAATAAACATCTCAAATAAAATCCATGAACATTGTCGCAACTATAGAAAATGTGTCACAAAGTCTCTTAAAGTCAGGTATATATAGATCGACTATCGTTGATATAGCGATGAAAATGCCTGAGTTGACCCACAAAAAGTCAATTGGTCGTTGCAATCCGTGTGTGTTAGCGTATGTTTTTTGAGGTATGCAATAATCATCGCTATAGAGACAAAATTTCATGGCAATAGCGACGAAAATCCCACCCAATTTAAAAAACAAAATGAAAATAATGGAAACGTGGAAAATTTCGTGGAATAATTTGGCCATATGTAGTAGTGACCCCAAGGAGAGTTAAGTCAGGGGGGGATACCATTTTCCATTGATGTCAAAGGGGGTGAGATAGAAACATTGATGAGGAGCAATGATCACAGGGAGCATGAGCATGAGGACTGTCATGACTAAGTGTTTCCATCAATGTTGGTGTTGTCATCAATGCCAAAGGGGGAGATTGTTGGACAATTGGTTTGGATAGTTGGTTGTCATTGATGTCAACCCTTGGAGAGTGATCTTGTATATTTATTTCAACCCTTAGAGATTAATTTCAACCCTTGGAGATTGATCTTGTATATTTATTTCAACCCTTAGATATTAATGTCAACCCTTGGAGAAGACTAGTAGATAATTTTGGTAGCACAAAGGTATGGGTAAGGGACTCGAGTTTTTTTTAGGTATAAAGGAATGAAGATCAATGAGTATATAGGTAAGACTATTCTAGATGAATAGTACATGTCATGTAATTTATGGTGATATGTGGTACATCATGTAGTTCATCATGGTTGAGGAGATATGGCTTAGTGAAGTTGGAGAACCATAATGAGTTATCTAGAAGCCCCCATAAGGTCAAAGAAGTCAGTTATTCTAGAATCTCCTAGAAGAAGTGTACCAGTCAAATTGTTGGTAACTAGGAGTTAATCATGGGTAAAGTTTTTGCATTAAGAAAATAATTAAAAATAAATTAGTTGCAACAAGAAGTTGTGAGTTTGTTAATTATTCCAAAGTGGTCAAAGTGGTTCTAAAGAGAAATTATTTAAATAATAAAGTGGTTGTAAAAGAGAAATTATTTAAATAATGAAGTGGTCAAAGTGGCTGCAAAGAGAAATTATTTAAATAATAAAGTGATTGAAACAAGAAAGTAGTTAAGGGTAAATAAGTTATGATTTGACTAATTAAGGAATTTTTAGTTGCAACAAGAAAGTGGTTATCCCTAAAAGGTAGAGAAAGGGGTAAAAAGTAAACTTCTAGAGGAAGGCACTTGAAAAGTATAAATAAACTTATAGAGGAAACTTCTAGAGGAAGGAACTTGGAAAGTATAAATAAGAGAGTAAGGGACTCCTATTAGAACCTACCTACCTATTGAACATATTGAATATCTATCTTGTGAAAGGTCTCTTGCAGGTACTCATTGATATGTTTGAAGTATTGCAAGTCTGAGAAAGAGAAAGTTTCGGTAGCTATAGAAACTGGGCATTTTTGTAGTCGTGGGTGTTTTTGTACTCACAGGTTTCAGTAGGTACATAAGTTTTTGTATCTACAAAAAGTGGTAGTTTTAGTATCTACAGGTGGTTTCGTGACCGCATGTTTTGGTAGCTATAGAAAGCGGCATTTTTGGTAGCCATGGGTGATTTGGAAGCTACAGGAAATTTGATAGATTTCAGGTACAACAGATCTATCTACGGTATCAAAAGGTATGTTATATGATTATGTGTAGTTGGATGTTGGTACTTGTGTGAGACATGGTTATGGGAGATTGATGATTTATCCTAAAGGGACTATTGGTGGTATAGTACTTGTTGTAGTGAATGGTTTTGAGGTAGATCTATTGAAGTATAGTGTTTGTGCATCTCTACATTTTATTGGTATATCTTATGGTACATTGTGAGAGGATTTTTTTAGTGGTCTTGATATATGATTGGTACACGCTTGAGGTTACACAACAATGAGGTTTGGCACATGATTTGATGTGAGGATTTATGGTATTTGGATCATGGATAGTATGATGTATTGATAGAGGACGTTTTGTTGGTTATATTGGTATATGGTTGAGGTACATGTTGGGTACACAGTTGAGACAGGTAGTTGATGAGTTGGAACATACATGAGGTGTATATTTGATGATGTTGGTACATCTTTATGAGTCATAGTGGCACAGCTCGCACCCCCCCCCCCCCAGCGTGCCTGCTACTACTAGGACCTTCTTCTCCACTGGCCCGAAGAGCCAAAGTACTCTTCAAAATCCCTTATCGGGACCTCTCAATACCCACAAAATTCTCTCTCAGCGATCTCCCCTTTTTGCCTTATTGGGAAATCGGGTTTCACGTTATCAAAAAACTCATGGGCACGTTCCTCGTGCTACACAAAACCCCGAAAACTGATGGGTCTCAATGTTGATACTTCTTCGTTCCTATCGGTAAATCGGCATATGCGATGTCACGTTTCGTTGGCACCACGAACCTCCAAACCCTGATTCGCGATGGCGCCTCTCTCTCTCTCTCCCAAGCTCCTTCAGGTTATCCCCTTCTGCATATGGCCTGTCGTTCCATGAGACCACGACCTTCTCCCCGTCGAAGTTTTGGACTTCACGGTTTTGATATGCGTAGGAACTACGCTCCCGAAAACTCCGAGATGCCAAACCCCGATACACGTGCGGTCTCTCTCCTCCACGTCACTGTTCCTTTCTCCACTTATCGGGGATCGCGAAATCACGATTCCTATTTCAGAAATTCCTTTGTGAGCAAGAACCCAGAATTTCCGATGCCCGACTCCTTAGGATCTCATGCCACGTGTCCTTGTTGCGATTAATGGTTCTGATCCTCGCAGGAAATCGCGGATCGCGATTTCAATATGCTCGATCCTCTTGTCTACGAAAATCCCAATGACTTTGATGTCCCGATGATTCCTCGGGTTCTTCCTCTAATCTGGGGACTTAACTCCTGCGCAACTTTCCAGAGATCTGATGGTTGACGGGATTTCGCTGATTTCTTCTACGAACCCTGACCGTTGATTCTTCCCCTTTGAGGATTTATTGAGAAATTGCAGGTTCTTTCTCAGAACTTGTTCTCCAACTCCTGTATTTGTACTTCCTTCTCAAACCTTCCTCGACCCAAAACCTCCTGGCTATCTTTCAACCATACTACGAAGGAACTATCCCTCTTGAGTTTGCGTGCACAGCTTGCGCTCAGCCTTCAACGCCTTCTAAGTGTTGAATCTCTCAGACTCTGCGCACTCTATGCAGCAGCAGTCTTTGACCTCCCCTTCTCTCAGTCTAACTACTAAGACTTATTCCTTCAACCTGCACACTCCTTGCATGAATGCAACAATCCAACCCAACTTCTGGGCAAATAAGAACAAAAGATTCAACTACTGAGCCTTCATCGACGCACTCCTTGCGGATGAATTCGACTGCACACCTTGCAGGAATCTCCTGGCTCAGATAGAGAAACAATTGAAACTTATTTTCTCTCTTCTCTGACTTCAAGTTAAAACATGAAATCCTATGCACAACATATACAAAGAAAATTGCATAACCAGAAAACAAGCGTTCATGAGCACAACATCAACACAGAGAAACAACACCAGCCATGAATTTTGAATCAGAATTTCATTATATAAATTCAACATCTATACATGGGTGTTCTTCACACAGTTCTCTGCTTTCTCTTATTTTCTGAATTCTTGATTCTTGCTAATGTTACAATGATACAATTGAGGGTGTCTATATCTGTTTTCCCTCTCAGACTCTAAAACTGTCTAATCTGGAAATAAAATCCTATATACCTGCATTAAATCTATTAAATGCCTCCTATCCATTTCAGACAAGAGCGTATGGCTCGAGGTCTGATACAACATACAAAAGGCACTCCTTCATAAAGGATCATTTAAGACTTGCACTACAATCCCAAAGCACTTTCAAAATTTGGGTTTGTTTTCCCAGCTGAACTCCGCTTGATGTGTTGGCTCGCTTGCTGAGTTGGCGATGCTCCTGTATCATACTCCTCGGCCTGAAAACTTTCATGGGCTCCTGTCCATGAGCTCCTGCACGGTTTGTCCATGCTTTTGGATAACTGCTTATGTCTCCCAGCTGGCATCCTCCACTGGGTGATCCTTCCATTTCACCAGATACTCAAAGTATTCCTTTCGTTTGGTCCTCTTACCCACTCTTTTGTTCAGTATGCACTCCATCTGTGGCTTCTCTGCTACTGGTAATTGTTTCATCTACTTGATCACTGGTTCCTCAATTCCAGCCTCTGCTTCTCCAGCCCTGTATGGGTATAAATCTGAAACATTGAATATCGGAGATATTCCGATGCCATCCGGCAACTCAATCTCGTAAGCGTTCTCTCCAAATTTCTTCAGGACCTTACATGGTCCAATTTTCTTCATCTTCAGCTTGTTGTATGTTCCTCTTGGGAACCTTTCCTTCTTTAAATGTGCCAGAACAAGATCCCCAACTCCAAATTGAAGTTGTCTCCGATGTTGATCTTCTCTGTGCTTATACTCCTGACTTGAATCAATCATTCGTTGCTTCACCTTACTGTGAAGTTCCTTCATTGCTTCAGCGAACTCTTCGGCACTAGCACTGCTAGTAGCAGTCTGTTCTGACTCCCTGAGTTCAAAAACTCCTATCGACTACCTGCCATAGACAATCTCAAATGGACTCTTTCCTGTGCTCCTGTTCACTGAGTCATTGTACGCAAACTCTGCCTGCGGCAACACATTATCCCAGCTGCTATGGTGCTCTGTCACTAGGCTTCTCAGTAAGTCTCCCAGACTCCTGTTGACCACTTTTATTTGTCCATCTGTCTGTGGGTGATAAGTCGAACTAAATGCCAAGTTAGTTCCTAGATTCTTCCATAGCATCCTCCAAAAATGCCCAATGAATTTAGTATCCCTATCTGATACTATACTTCTCGGCAATCCATGGAGTCGAATGATCTCCTTGAAAAACAAGTTCACGATGTGAGTCGCATCGCTGGTCTTCTGGCATGGAATAAAATGTGCCATATTTGAAAACCTCTCCACCACCACAAAGATGGAATCAACCCCTCTCTGCGTCCTCGATAGTCCTAACACAAAATCCATGCTTATCGCCTCCCATGCCGCTCGGGTATGGGCAATGGCTGATAAAACCCTGCATTCTGCTTCCAGCCCTTTGAATGTTGACAAATTCTGCACCTATCAACAAACTTCTTGACCTCTACTCGCATGCCTGGCCAAAAATATGATTCGCTCAGCTTTGCGAACGTCTTGTCGTGGCCAAAATGTCCTGCTAATCCACCACTATGCTTCTCTTTTAGCAGGTTCTCCCTCATGGAGCAATTCAGAATGCATAACTGATTTCCTTTGAACGATAGTCCATTCTGGATCATGTAATCCATCCATGGGCTTCTGTCTCTGAGAACTGGATTCTTAGCTGCCTCGTATGCCTCTGCAAAATTAGCATCACCTACATACATGTCTTTAAGATATTCAAAGCCCAACGTCTTGACTCTGAACTCCTGCAGTAACAAACACTTCCTGCTCAAAGCATCAGCCACTTTGTTAGCAATCCCTGAAATGTGTTTAATTGCAAATGTAAAATTTTGCATATACTCTACCCATTTTGCATGTTTCTGATTCAGCTTCTCCTGTTGAGTCACAAACTATAATGCATGATTATCACTATATAGAACAAATTCCTTTGGGATCAAGTAATGCCTTCACTTCTTCAACGCCTGTATGATGGCATAAAATTCTTTATCATACGTTGAGTACTTCACCTTTGCCTCATCTAGCATCTTGCTGAAATATGCAATTGGTCTGTCCTCCTGGCTAAAGACCACTCCTATGGAAAAGCCACTTGCATCACATTTCACCTGGAATGTCTTTGCAAAATCTGGAAACACCAAAACCGGTTGTTCGGTGATCCTCCGCTTCAACAGATTGAAGCTCTTCTCTGCTTCTTCAGTCCAATGAAAATATTTATGTCTTTTCTTGACTGTGTCCATCATTGCTGCGCTAATTCCACTGAAATTCCTAATGAACTTTCAGTAGAAACTAGCCAAACCATGGAAACTCCTCACCTCAAAAACATTTATGGGTGATGGCCAATTCTTAATCACTTATACCTTACTTGGATCCATTTTTAATTCATTCGCCGAAATGATGAACCCCAAGTAAATGAGTTCTATCTTCATAAATGAAGATTTCCTCATGTTTATCAACAGCCTCTCCTGTTGTAGCTTTCTCATCACAATGGCCAAATGTTTCAAATGTTCAGCCTTAGTCTTGCTGAAAATCAATATGTCATCTAAATAAACAATGATAAACTTACCAATGAATTATTTTAGCACTTCATTCATCAGCCTCATGAATGTACTCGATGCATTTGTCAAACCAAACGGCATGACCAGCCATTCGTACAAACCTTCATTTGTCTTGAATGCGGTCTTCCATTCATCACCTTCCCTCATGCGAATCTGGTGATATCCGCTCTTCAGATCAATCTTCGAAAAATAATTTGCCCCGCTCAGGCAATCCATCAGATCATCCATTCTCGATAGTGGAAATATGTACCTAATGGTAATTTTTTTGATCGCTCTGGAGTCGGTGCACATTCTCCAGCCTCCATCTTTCTTTGGACTCAGTACCATTGGAACGACACATGGACTTAAACTCTCCCTGACCAGTCCTTTATCCAGCAGATCCTATATCTTCTTTCTGACCTCCTCATTCTCCTATTGCGTCAACCTGTACGCGGATTTGTTCGAAAAACTAGCTCCTGGTATGAGGTCTATGTGATGGCTTATGCTCCTTATTGGAGGCAACGAATGAGGTAATTCGTCCACCACTATATCAGCGAACTCTTCCAGCAGTTCCTGAATTTCCTCCGGTAGATCATCCACTCTTGTGCTAGTCAGAACAATTCTCGGCTTTTTGACAATAAAGGATTGTGGATCTTCCTTCTTCTCCATCTCTGTAAGAAGCTCCTTCCCACTCATGAGAAGTATTGTGTTATTTACTTCTGGGTTTACCTCCTTATCCTTTATCGGAAGTAACATATGGGTTCTCCCATTTTTCTCCAGGGTATATGTGTTCATTCTCCCATCATGAACCACATTTCTGTCACATTGCCATGGTCTACCCAGCAATAAATGACATACATCCATGGGAATAACATCACATAAGATCTTATCATTATATCCTCCTATTTTGAATTCAACCAAGCATTGTTTCGTAACACTCACCTGGTATCCTTTCTGTAGCCACGAAACCTTGTATGGACTCGGTGATCAGTTGTCTCCAGCGCTAGTTTCTCCACCGTCTCAGTTGAAACGATATTATCTGTGCTTCCACTATCCATGATAACCTTGTATACCCTGTCTTTAGTCTTGCAAGTTGTCCTAAATAGTCTGGTCCTTTGGACTGAGTTTTCCACCTCCTTCTCGGGTGTCAAAAGGGCTTTATGCATTCCAAGCGATCTTCCGCCTTCTGCATCTTCCGTCTCAGCATCACGCTTCTGAGCTTCAGTGATGTGAGCTTCTCCGATGTCTTTCTTTTTGTCTAGACACTCAAATGACTTGTGTCCATTTTTCCCACATGTGAAACATGTGATACTTCCTCCTCGGCCTCTTCCCCTACCTATGGTACGAGGAAAAGTGTTTGTGTCAACATAACTGCCACCCTGCTTTGTATGTTGCCCCCTCTGTTCAGCATATTGTTGTCCTCGCTGTGAGGTTCCACCTGTTTCCATCTTACCCTGAGGCTTCTTCCATTCCTCCTTGGGCTTCTGATATTTCCCCTGGGCAACTGTCTTGCCCCTAAGCTGACTCCTGCCTCACCCTCACTGACCTTTCTTATGGCTCATCTTTTCCTCATCTTTCAACGCCATCTGGTAAGCATCCTCCACTGTTCGGATGGTTGCCATACTTAATTCATCCTGAATTTCATACCTCAGGCCATTTATATACCTGGCAACTTTTTCATCATCTCTCTCCCGATGACCTGCTCTAATATTGAGCTTGTAAAACTCCTCAGTATACTCTTTTACCATCATCAAATTCTGTCTCAGGTTTTGCATTCTCTTGAACAGAGTGATCTGATAGTCCCTTGGGATGAATTTTGCCTTCATCTTTGCAATTATTTGATCCCAGCTTTTAATTTTTTGTTTACCTTTGGAACATCTGTCTGCCTGAAGTTTGTCCCACCATAATGTTGCATGTCCCTTCAATTTCTTGACAGCATGTCTTACCTTCTTATCTTCTTCGATGTCTTCATAATCAAAGTAAGTATCAAGAGCTCTAATCCAGTCCAATAGCTCTTCTGCATCCAGACTTCCTTCATAGACTGGAATGTCCATTTTTTTCTTTGAACTCATCCGAGCGATAGCCTTAATTAACCGCTCATTGGCCGCATCTTCAGCTGCAACTTCTCCCTACTGTTCGGCTTCGTCTTCGCCTTCATAGTCACTTAAGTCTCCAGAATTTGTTGTGTGTCTCTGCATTGCCTCCATATCTTCTAGTATTGCTCGAAGATCTCTCATTTTCCTTTCCAGTTCTGGATTTCCTGCCGGCCTACCTCTTCTTCTCACCTCCCTGTCTTCTGGATCACGTGATTGTCTCTCCCTCCTAGGCAGCATGGCGAATTATTCTTCCTCCCTGTTGCAGAAAAAAAAGAGTAAATCCCTGGCTCTGATACCACTCTGATGCAGCTCACACCCCCCCCNCCCCGGCATGCCTGCTACTACCAATACCTTCTTCTCCACTGGCCTGAAGAGCTAAAATACTCTTCAAAATCCCTTATCGGGACCTCTCAATACCCACAGAATTCTCTCTCGGCGATCTCCCCTTTTTGCCTTATCGGGAAATTGAGTTTCGCGTTATCGTGAAAATCGTGGGCACGTTCCTCGTGCTACACAAAACCCCAAAAACCGATGGGTCTCAATGCCGATACTTCTTCATTCCTGTCAGGGATTTCCCTATCAGGAAATCAGCATATGCGATGTTGCGTTTCAATGGCACCACGAACCTCCGAACCCCGATTCGTGATGGTGCCTCTCTCTCTCTCTCCCAAGCTCCTTCAGGTTAGCCCCTTCCGCATATGGCCTGTCGTTCCATGAGACCATGACCTGTTCCCCATCGAATTTTCAGACTTCGCGGTTTTGATATGTGTAGGACCTACGCTCCCGAAAACTCTGAGATGTCGAACCCCGATACACGTGCGGTCTCTCTCCTCCACGTCACCGTTCCTTTCTCCACTTATCAGGGATCTCGAAATTGCGATTCCTATTTCAGCAATTCCTTTGTGAGCAAGAACCCCGAATTTCCGGTGCCCGACTCCTCGGGATCTCACGCCACGTGTCCTTGCTGCGATTAATGGTTCCGATCCTCTCGAGAAATCGCGGATCGCGATTTCAATATGCTCGATCCTCTTGTCTATGGAAATCCCAATGACTATGATGTCCCGATGACTCCTCGGGTTCTTCCTCTAATTTGGGGACTTAACTCCTGCGCAACTTTCCAGAGATCTGACGGTTGACGGGATTTCGCTGATTTCTTCTACGAACCCTGACCATTGATTCTTCCCCTTTGAGGATTTCTTGAGAAACTGCAGGTTATTTCTTAGAACTTGTTCTCCAACTCCTGTATTCGTACTTCCTTCTCAAACCTTCCTCGACCCAAAGCCTCCTGGATATCTTTCAACCATACTACGAAGGAACTATCCCTCTTGAGTTTGTGCGCACAGCTTGCGCTCAGCCTTCAACGCCTTCTAAGTGTTGAATCTCTCGGACTCTGTGCACTCTATGCAGCAGCAGTCTTTGACCTCCCCTTCGCTCAGTCTAACTACTGAGACTTCTTCATTCAACCTGCACACTCCTTGCACGGCTGTAACAATCCAACCCAACTTCTGGGCAAATAAGAACAAAAGATTCAACTACTGAGCCTTCATCGACGCACTCCTTGCGGATGAATTCGACTGCACAACTTGCAGGAATCTCCTGGCTCAGATAGAGAAACAATTGAAACTTATTTTCTCTCTTCTCTGACTTCAAGTTAAAACATGAAATCCTATGCACAACATATACAAAGAAAATTGCATAACCAGAAAACAAACGTTCATGAGCACAACATCAACACAGAGAAACAACACCAGCCATGAATTTTGAATCAGAATTTCATTCTATTAATTCAACATCTATACATGGGTGTTCTTCACACAGTTCTCTACTTGCTCTTCTTTTCTGAATGCTTGATTCTTGCTAATGTTACAATGATACAATTGAGGGTGTCTATATCTGTTTTCCCTCTCAGACTCTAAAACTGTCTAATCTGGAAATAAAATCCTATCTACCTACATTAAATCTATTAAATGCCTCCTATCCATTTCAGACAAGAGCGTATGGCTCGAGGTCTGATACAACATAAAAAAGGCGCTCCTTCATAAAGGATCATTTAAGACTTGCGCTACAATCCCAAAGCACTTTCAAAATTTGGGTTTGTTTTCCCAGCTGAACTCCGCTTGATGTGTTGGCTCGCTTGCTGAGTTGGCGATGCTCCTGCATCACATAGTTGATGCGTATTTGATGCATGATTGGTACATATTTGGTACATTGTTAGAGGCACTTGCTATTACTATTGTTGGCACATGGTTTATGGGTGATGTGGCATATATGACTTGGTATACTTTTAGAAGCCCATATTGATTGTGTTACATCTTGTTGATGTTTGTGATTAGTCTTGGTTGATGCACATCTTGGTTATAATGTGCATATGGTAGATAGTTGTCTCGGTGATTGATCTTGATGAATAGACCTTATTTGGTTGATGCGATTGATGAGATAGGTTGATGTGACAAGTTGTTGTGATAGGTTATGTTGTGCATAGTTGATGCACTTGTGTTGGTATAGATTGTTGGTATAGGTTGTTACATGTTGTTGGTACAGGTTGTTACAGGTTATTTGGTGCAGGTTGATTGGTACACGTTGTTCATATAGGTTGATAGGATAGGTTGACAATGGTAGTGGTTGATTCTATGACAGTGACATGTTATCTACATTTGGAATTTATATTTCAGGGTGGTAGGATGGGCCAAGGATAGGTGGTTGTAGCCACCTTCTAGTTGGAGTTGGAGAACCACGGAGTTAAAGCTTCCTTCAAGTTGAAGCCTGATAATTAGGGGGTTGGAGCTAGAGAATTGGGTGGTTGTAGCCACCTTCCAGTTGGAGCCAAAGAACATAAGGGGTTGGAGTCATATAATTGGAAGTTGGTGCTTCCTTGAATGTAATTCTTGAATACATATAAGAAAAACATGTTGTGGCTTTCTCCCACATTGTGTTTCCATGTAGAATACTAGTGTATTATGCATTATGTGGATGTGTCTATTATTGTTTATTATGCACTGATGGATGTTAATGTTTTATTATGCAATAATATCTTAATGATGAACTTATGAACATTGTTGAATAAGTTAAAGGAATATACATTTTTGTTAACAGGATTAATAAGTGGTATAAATTGCTCACTATTGATTTTCCCCTCTTCTCAGTAATCCTACATCTTTTTATAATATTGATGATGATCCTAGAACTGTTAGGGAGGTAGTGGATTCAAAGCATGGAAAACTCTAGAAAAAAGGCCATGGTTGAAGAAATGGTATCCTTGGACAAGAATGAGTCTTGGGATCTAGTGGATTTCCTAATTGGAATAAATCCCATTGGAAGCAAATGGGTGTTTAAGAAGAATTTGAATGCATAAGGAAAAGTGGAGAAATACAAAGCTTGGTCAATGGAAAAAAGTTAATCCCGGGTAGAGGGAATTTAATTTGGTGATATTTTTTCTCCTATTTCCAAGTTAATTTCAATTAGATTTATTTTATTTGTTGTTTTTGTGTTTTATTTTGAAGTAGAACAGATGGATGTGAAGAAAACATTCCTACATGGGGATTTGGAAGAAGAAATCATCATGAAGTAGCCAAAAGGATTTGTTGTGAAGGGAAAGAAAGAGTTGTTATACATGATAAAAAATTCATTGTATGGGTTAAAGCAATCACCAAGGATGTGGTATCAAAAATTTGATACTTATATGTTGGGACTTGGATTCACAAGGAGTAAAGAGGATCAATGTGTGTATTTCAAATTGATTAGTGATGATCTTATTTATTTGTTATTATATGTAGATGATATGTTTTTAATAGGAAACGATAAAGAGAATATTCAATATGTGAAAATTCAGTTGTCCTCTAAATTTTACATGAATAATCTTAGTTCTGCAAATCTCATTTTGGGCATGGAAATTAAAAGAGAATGGGAAAAGAGGAAGCTCTGATTAAATTAGAGGAAATATGTCAAGACAATATTGCAGAGGTTTAATGTGTATGAATGTAAATTGATCAAGGTCCCTATTCCTATAGGTGTAAATTTATCCATGGATAAATGTCTCCAATCAAGGGAAGAGGACATGTCTCGTGTTCCATATGCGAGTGTGGTAGGAAGTTTGATGTATGAAATGGTATATACTAGACTGGAAATTCCACATGAAGTGGGATTTTTTATCAAGTATATTTCAAAACCAAGGAAGGATCATTGGAAAATAGTAAAGAGGGTTTTCAAGTATTTGTGTGGCACTACCAATTATGGATTTTTCTACCAAGGAACACTAGGATTGGACGAAATGTTGGACACACATCAGTTTGTTGATGCACACTGGGCTAGAGATCTAGATCAAAATATATATACAAGTAGGTATGTTTTTAACCTATTTGGAGGAGTAATCAATTAGATGAGAAAAATATAGTCTATAGTGGCACCCTCAACTACAGAAGTTGAATACATGGAAACCACTCATGAAAGCAAGGAAGTAGTATAGTTACAAAGATTGTGTTCAGGTATTGGATTG